>BMAO01034061.1:0-198949 GCA_019973975.1 Trichonephila clavata
CGCAATTTTACCTTGATTGGGGAAAATAATCACTTATTTTTCCCCAACCATTGTACACATTCGTTTTTTCAATGGAAGTCTCTGATTCTCTTCAGCAGCAGGACAGCACTCTGATTGTAGTTCGTACCACTCCATAGCTGTTTCTAACTCAGAAAACGCGTCAGAATTTGCCACTTTCGTTGTTGTTGTCCTCGTCTTCATCCGTTTCATCGTCGACAAGGTGGGATTATTCTTGCAGGAAGTCACAATCTCGTCATCGTTTAACATTTGCAATCCACAGTCTCAGCATCATATGCTAACCAGGTTTCTACAACAAAACTCAACAATAGAGCACGTAGTATACACCTCTCATTTGGAAACAAACTGACCTAATATTCCGAGCAGATGTTTACTAAATCACACAACTGAAATTCCCCAAATATCCTCACCTTGGGGTTTCCCGGCACTTTGGCCTCACACGAAACAACTGTTGAGCATTGCACTATTCAAAAACGTATCCAGACTTTGGTTCGGATATTTGACGCTCCGGATAATAAACGTTCGATAAACGTCGTTCTACTGTATATATATATATATATATATATATATATATACCTTACAACAACAATAAATAATTTTCTTAATAAAATTTTTTTTATGTACCTTGTTTTTATAACTATTTTCATGCATTGTCATCCACTTCTGAGCTATAATTCGTTTAAATCTTTAGCTCATCGGGAAGTTAGTTTAAAATCAATTACCAAGTTCAACCCGGACAGAAATACAAGCCTTTTCGGAGGCTGCGGTTCGAGACTAGAACTTCTTTTTTTACATTTTCATGTATTGTCATCAGCTTCTGAACTGTGGTCCAAATTTCAGGTCTCTAGCGCATCGGGAAGTTAGTTTAAAACCAATTACAAAATTCCACCCGGACAGACATACAAGCCTCTTCGGGGCCCGGGTTCGACTAGAACTCTTTTTTTACATTTTCAAGTATTGTCTTCAGCTTCTGAGCTATGGTCCAAGTTTCTAGCTCATCGGGAAGCTAGTTTAAAATCAATTACAAAATTCCACCCGAACAGACAAGAAAGCGAGTTAATTAAAACATGGTAATAAAAAAACACTCTTGACGATTACCAGCACTCTTGACCCAGTACCATTATTGAAGAAAGCAGTTCGTTACAGTTTTATGAGGAAAATTAACGGGAAGCTTTACGAAAATGGGTTCTAATAAGGAATGTGTCAAACTCTCAACTGCGTTACATTGACAGTATCGGCATTCCATACTGCTAATTAAATTGCAGTTCACCGAAATGGGAAACAAAGATCAGATATGGAGTAACCCTTACTCCAGCTTTTACAATGACCTTGAAAACTGGTGGGGGGGGCAACGGGTGTGTATCGAGATAATTTGAAATATAATCTGCCGAATTCAGGTCTGGAGGTTAAGCTGACCATTCTCCATTAGCTCCAAACCGTGATCCTCAGGATAGTCCTCAACAAACCCAGCTCGGTGAGCACACTCATTATCATCTATCAGAACGATTTCCTTACCTACAGAAACGGTACATGGGCAGACATATCGATCAAAATAGCATCCTAATATCTCTCCTAGTCAGAAATCTTCCATGAACAAGTGTAAGTCAGGTGATCACCAAAAGGTACATGAATCGTTCTTTATTGGGAATATGAACTCATCTGTGAAGAGTACAGAAGTCAATTGCTGTCTGGTCTACGAAACGTGTTCCCTTGCACAACATACAGAGACACATCTCGGTCGATTGTACAGACGGACGCATATTCTAGACTGTACTAGAAGCCACATTGAGATGTCTAGCAGCTTCACCTTGTCACAATCCCATTTCCCCATCCAAATGCCTTCACTTTAAACGAATAGAGTAAATGGCTTCTCTTAGATATTGCTAGACTCTCTCGAATATTGTCCACAAATTACCAACAACTTTAAAGATAAGCAATCGTGTATAAAACGTTCACATGAAGTTGAGAAAGTTTGATTGTTGCCCATTTTTTCAACTTCTATATAAATATACATATCTCTAGAATATAAATTTAAATCATATATATCGTTTTCAGCCCACCGGGCAGCCAATCGGAGTCTTTGTCCACGTTAGCCTCGATCAACCAGAGAGCAGTCTCTAAGCTCTCATCCAAGCCAAAAATAACTTCCACTCCATCCTGAAGAAGAACCATAGGCACGCCTCTCGGATCTCCTCGTCACACAATGGCCGTCATGCCTCTACGCAGACTGCAAACCTCTACTATCGCCATGCCCCCATCGTAGAATACCAGGTTTGGATTGAGGACTGTTACAGTCCGGATACCCTAAGAAGAACGTCCATTCAAATTATCGTTTTTTTTGTTGTTTTTTTTTACCTTTGCATAAGTTTTTGGAAGTTTACATCTATTCTATTACTGCAATTTTTTAATGGTGCCATTCGAAAAATATGTTGTACCTTAACATTTTGGAGTCAGTTATATATTCATACACACATGGTGTCGATGGCATTTAGCAATAGAACAGTGTACCATGTCATTAGGGCAAAAACGTCCATGAAATATTCTGATGAATTTCAAGTCATTTCGGTTTCCAAATTACCCTGACACCCTATCGAACATTTCTGGTTTATTCTGGGAAACTAATTTCGTACTGCCGCGCTGCCTTCTCATAAGGAGTTGATAAGTAGTACTGAGGTATCTTTGTGTACCAAGCACTGACCAACAGGTCTGGGAATTGCAAGACCTGTTGGTCAGTGCTTGGTACACAAGATATCTCAGTAACTACTTATCAACTCCTTATCAAATCAATGACTCGTCGGTGTTGGCGTTTTGGAGTGCATAATGGTACTATAAGTACTTCATAGTAAACATCATAATGTGCCAGTAATGTCACTTCATTTTATATTACTTCGTGTAATTAATTAATAAATATTGTATTTATAATCCTGCGCAAAATATGTTACTTTAATTTAATAATAAAAAACTTTTAAAATACTTTTGATTAAATAGCATAATTTACAAAACTAGAGAACAAAGAATTTAACTAAAAATTATTCAATATATTGCTTTTTTGAGATTTAGTTAGGGTTTTTATTATTAAATTTCTTTTTATTTAATTTTTCGGCATTAAAATAATGTGTAACCTCGATAGTGAAGGAGGATTCGTTCTCGATACTTTCCGTTCCGTAAGCACACAGCCTACTCCTAGGCCAAAATGATCACTTAGTCCAGAGGCAGTGAGTATTTAATATAAGAACCACTGCCACATATTCCCTACTAGTGAGTCGGTAAGGCGAACGAACGATATCGTTGTTATGGCGAGCGTGTGAGCTGTTGCGTAACTATGTGACGGCTTGCTGGTTGCGTCATTCGTGCGAGAGGCTTGAAGGATGCGTTATGAGTAAGACGGCTTGTTGATTACATCATGTATGAGACGGCTTTGGTTGCATTTGCGGTGGATCGATGGCGCCACAATTGCTGCGCGAAGTTGCGTTTGTTCGAAGTTCCCCAGGGTCACCAATGAAGGAGAATCATTCTCGGTACCTTCCGTTCCGAAACCACACACCTATCCCTAGGCCAAAATGATCACTTCAGTTAAGAGGCAGTTAGTGTCTTATATAGGAACCACTGCCACAGATTCATTATGAGGTATAGTTGAAACTGTTGCATATTAAGTAGAATTGTCTGAAATCCTTATGATTGTGTTGTGAAACAGAAAAATAAAACTCCGGCTCAAACATTGTCCTCGTCACTTGAATGCATTTTGAAATGGGGTTTGGGACGGATAGTTATTATGTTGGCTTGGCACTCGCACACACGACATTATTATAAAAATTTACAGCTTAAATCAAAATATGATGAGCAAACTTATAATAGATTACAACTAGAATGACAACTAGTTGCATTTTATTAGAGTTAAATCTTTAGCCCTACTATTTTAATTTTGTTGAAAGTTTTTGCAAAAAAAGTCAATATAAAAATGTTAATGTATTAACAAAACCCCGTATAAGAATAATAGAGCTACAATCTGGTGCAGCCATTAAATTTTTATCAATTCTCCCCCCCCCTTTACTTTGATAAGTTAAGGTATTTTTCTAGATTCTAGTAAAATCTATCTGCCATTTTTTTGTCTCATTGTAAGAGAAGAAATATTTGTTTTGACGCAAAAATTATTAGAATGGTACGACATTACATTTACAATTACATTTATATAGATAATTCAATTCACATCTGTATGATCTTAAGAGTAATGAACTCTTCTTGTAAGGGAGGAATAGCAAAGAATTCACCATGGAAAAAGTCTTGATTATCTCAAATAATTTTCACAAATTTCATTGCTATTTTAATGAATGGCATTTGCAACTCACACACAAATAATTTTGCATTCAGCAATATTTAGTAATATGCAACCGTAAAAATCTGCATATTTTTAATTCTCTCATTTTTTCAGTTTGAGAAATACATATAAGATTAAAATTTTACTAGGTTCTAATTCTATGTAGTACTGAAAATCAACAGTTTCATTATATTTCTTTCCCTTTTTTTGTGGTAATGTTTTGGTAAAGTTGCTACGGTATATGGATTGAAAAGGTGAAGTTATTTTCTGGAAGGAAACTACAGCACACTCACACACATATTTTATTTAGTTAAGAAAATGTTATGCTATTTTTTATTGTTATTGTTATTAGTTTGCTTGATCTTTTCGAACGGATAGGCGAAATAAAAGACATATTAATATAAGAACTAATAAAAATCGTCCAAAATGTGAATATCTTTAACAATTCAAAATATGTTTTCTGTTTTAGTATCGAAAAATGGGATCTATTCACGGAATGCAAAAGATGTTGCAGTTAGTAATAAGAGTTTTGAACCACAAATGATGAGAATTTTAATTTTGTTAATTTAATTATTGTTGAGTTTGCTATTTTAATCAAATAGGGTTTTTTTGGCACTAGTTTTCTCCAGATTTTCTGATCAACAAGTTCCCAAGAAAGTAGAATAAATAAATTTTGCTTTGATATGAATATAAAAATTTCGGTTTTGTATTGCTTACATTAAATAATGCGAAACAGAAGTTGATAAAATTGCAAGTAATGGAATAGATTTAAAAAGCACAAATTCTGATGTAAAATTTGCACAATTGCTTTTAGAGTTTCACAAAGCCTTAGCGTAAAATACTCACTTTACCAATATAATACGTCTATAAGCTTAGTTATTATTTTTATTTTCTTTTTGTAAGTAATAAAGTCCAAATTCTTAATCACTCAAACTACCGATGGTATGGTGTGGAAGTTAGGAGAATGAGGTTCAACTCAGTTGACGTCATTGTTACTTGACCACGGTTCAAAATTGCGATGTCCATCACCAGTGGCCCTCGTGTTGCTTTATATATAAAAGTGACGTTAATAAACACCCCCTCACTCGCATGAGCTACATGAAATTATTTTAATAATCCATGTGGAGTTTATTTCGTAGAAAATAAGTATATTTTGTGATCAGATAATTCAATTGTTTTATTAAACACTTAATTTATTTATTTAAATACTATTGCAAAAAGGTCATGTCAACAACTTTAGTAAAAAGTCGCCAAATGTGCTAACCTCCTTCTATGTGAAATGTTTCTGATTAAAAAAAAAGACTTTTTTTTTACAATAATCAGAGAGAGTTTGAATTTGCATTAAATTACACTCAAACGTATCAGTGCTTTTCAAACGCTTTTATCTTTAATTTGCTCAACAAAACAAAAAAAAAGTGTCAGATATTCTTTAAAATACTTTCACTAGCTCCGTTTGCTTTTGTGTGTGCTGTTGATTAGATAAAGATGAAATCATGTTCATTTTTATTCTTTTACATTCCATAGATAATTCAAGATATCAAATTTTCGCTTCGTAAGATTTAAGCAGAATAATTCAATACAAAATAATACTATAGCTGAGTGGGATAGAAAAAAAATTAAATCATGTTGCAGTGTTAATTGGTAATCGATATAAAAAAATTATCTTTTCTATATCATAACAAGTTAATTGATGGATTTTTTCAAATGAAATATAAATGAAATACTTACAGTGATGAAACATCCTTTTCCAGGGCAGCCATTTTTGATGAATTATCGGAAAATTGACAAGCTAATCTTTCCAAGCAATGATTGTTGGAACTGAGCATTCCACTGCACTGTAAATACGATGCCATAACTTGATCATTATAGTCTGCTTTAGGACTCATTTGTTTCAAATATTTATGAATTATGTCTAAATCACGGACATCTCGTTCTCTCGAACTATTTTCATCTGATGTCACTTCCCATTTCGAAGAATTAAGACTGACGTTGATTCAAGCATATCCAAAAACTGCTTCACGCCTACTTCTTCCTTTCACCATTCCTTAAATAAATTTTATATCACATCATAAAATTAATAAAAACGAATTTCAGGATGTAAATAAAAGGATAAGTTCATATTTATAGTATTGTATAGATAAATTAAAATGCTATTTATATGAAATGCTAACTAAAGCAGTGCCTTTTATCACCACTTGCCTTCGAATGTCTGCGTACAGGCAATCATTTCTCACGTGTTTATGCTATAATTACTATTAAAATCTCGCTTTAGAAAATCAACATAGCTGTCAGGGATTTTTCAAAATTTCCTTATTCAAACAGCAGCAACAAATTTCACCTTAACAAGAAAAAACAAGAATGACCACCAAATAATCACAAACCATCCGCGCCAAAAGTCTGCGTACACTTACAAAATCGAGCTTTTAAAGATCTTTCATTGTAAAATAATTGCACTAAATCATGTTTTTAAGTAACTATAAGCTTATTTTTTACGATTTATTTAGGATTTGAGATTTGAAAACTTTTGTGGCTCCATGGCAGGCAACAGAATAGAGATCGATATATTATTTAAAGAAAAATCATCAGAAATATTCAGAAAAAGGGGAAACTTTTAAAGAAATTGCTGAAACTGTTAATAGGAGACATTTATTGATTCAAAAACTGTTTATAAACTACAAACCAAGTAAAATTTTAACGTCCACGACAAGATCCGGCCGCCCATTTGCATTGTCATTTCGAGAATCTTGCTTTGTAATACGCTTTATGAAAAACAAATCCAAGACTATAAGCTTCACAAATAGCTAAAAGTGTGGCTGAGATCTTGCAAAAAAATGTGACCTAACCACAATTCAAAGGGAACTGAAAAAGGATGATTATCATGGCCGAGTTGCACTCGAGAAACCATTCATCTCTTGAGTGAAAAGAGCTAACAGAGATCTTTGACAAAAAAAACCCATCTAAATAGGACACATAATTATTCAAAAAACGTAATATATTTAATTAAAAGTATTTTGTGTGTGTGTGTGTTTTTTTTTTGTAATTTGGCATCAAAAAGATCAAAAATATGCCTGCAAAAATTCCTGGACAGATCTTAGAAAGAGAATCCTTTGTCGACTATCAAACATGGAGAAAGAGGTGTAAAGTTTGAGGGTGCATTGGAAGCCTTTTGGCTAGTAATCTGGAATTTATTTAATCAACAATGTACAAAATTGCGAAATTAACTTATTGAAGCAAAATATCAGGGAAAGTGCCCAAAACTTGTGGTGAGATGATCTTTACTTTCAGCGGGTACCGAGCAAATATGCTCCCACTGTAAAGTCGTGGCTGTTCTGACATGTCCAAACCAATCCGGTAGGCCATCTTAGTCCCCAGACCTAAGCACAACACAGCATTTATGGGATTTACTCGAGTGAATAATCAGGGAAAAAGTAATAACATCCAAGGAAATGCTCAAATCTGTCATAGTAGAAGATTGGAACAAAATATCCGCTGATGAGACGACTAAGCTAGTTAAACCCCTGCCAAATATGAGAGAATTTTAGAAAGAACGGAATAGCTTAAAAAATATTAATTTTTAGTTATAATCCATTATTGTAAAGGTTTTTTCCAGTGTACGCAGACTCTTGACGCACACGATGTGTCTTGTTATGAAGTTATAAATATTTGTATTTTTTTTTAAGTAACTATCAGGTGATTGTTGCTTATACTATTTGAATTAACAATGTTAGATGAATCAATAACAAATAGTATTGCTTCAGAAAGACTTCATTTAATTAGCGATTTTTGCATGAATATGAAAGATGATCACCTATACGCAGACTTTCGGAAGCAAGTGTATGTTTAGTACATATATTTTTTTTTATCAACAGTGAGACATTTAAATTGAAACATTCTGCAACGGTTTTTCTATATTTTATGAAAGATATTTACATAAAACTTTTACGCATCACCAACTAGCACAGCTTTTGCACATTAATTATAAAATATTTTAATTCATAACTGGTTGCATTAGGCCCACCGTTGCCGAGTGGTTATGATCGCGAACTCGTGGCCGATGTTATTTTTGCCAAGTTGGGGGCTCGAATCATAGAGCCGTTGACGATTTTCCGAGAAGAAGGGCGGATTCACTTTAAATTTGTCGTGGCTTAAGTCTTCATGGTGGCTTAGTGAGGCGTGGAAGTTTGGAGAGAGAGGGGCCATCTCAGATTTAACCTTCTTCACTTGACCACGGCTTAGAAATACGAAGTTAGCCTCCAACAGTCTTGCTGTTGCTTTGAAATGTGTCGTTAAAAAATAAATATTCAATCTATAAATTAGTGCTGCAATATCGGGACAATTCAAAACGATCGGGTGATTAAAATGCCGAATATCAATCTGATATTTTTAGCGTAAAGTTTTCAAATACATGAATCAGTTATACATGGAATGTATTTTATGCTAAAACACTGATTTCAGTTTTCATAGAAATTATTGTCTTTATTTTTAGAGTATTTGCTAATTTTTGTTAAACTTGTTCTACCATAAGATGTTCTGGACTTTTTTAAATCTGATCTCCTACGCTCCTTAAATGGGATTTAAATACCTTACCATTATTATAACACCCTCTTTTATTTTGTTTATACAGCATGATAAAAATGTTACAAGAAAATATATTTAGAGAAGGTTATAATATTTTGTAGAAGAGAGAGAGAAAATAGCCATAAAAAAGTATTATATTTTTTGCCTTAAAAGTTTTTATCTTGCAATAAGTTTAATTCTGTATCTTATGATTGAAGTAGACATTAACGACACAGTTTAATAAGAAAAAAAGATTGAAAATTATTATCTAATTAAATTATTCACTGTTCGAACATGACGCCCCTCTAAGTCAAGAAGCCAGTTGTGGAACTCGAAAATATAGGCCAGGCAAATGACATTGTTTAGAAAGGCATCATACCTATTTACGACCATCATTCCATGAAAAATAAAATCGGGATTCATCGGGGGTATTGACAGCTCAATGAATTCCCGTGGCTGCTTAACGTGCAGCCGTCCCTCCTATAATCTGCTACAGATTTTTTAGCTGTTGATAGAAGCACGCTCAAGTAGCTTTGAACATCATATACAGTCTCAAACGAGTCTCGATGACCCATCCAGGAATCTCACTTGCCAGTACAATCTGCTATTAGGGTTTCTGATTTCGCGGGTTTTTCCATTTCCGGGAAATCTAGGTAACGTAATTGTCCCTCCCGGGATTCCCAGATATACATTAATTTTTCAAGAAACATGAAAACATATTATTTTTATTTGGCATCAATAATAATTACATAAAATAAGGATACATATAAACCAATTAATGTATTCAGCTAAAAAAAATCTAAATATTTTAATTATTCCTTTTTAAAGTATGATTTGAGAAAACACAAGGAATCTAAGCATTTTTCACTCAGCCTAGTTCTTGGCTTTATTCTGAATAACCCTGCTGCAGAAAATGCTCTCTCCCTCTCTCCCTCAGCTTCAGCTGAAGTCTTAGGAATTCTCTTCAAAGCCTCAACCAGTTTCATGTTTGAGGGTCTATTTTCAGTTATTTATTAATCAATCTTCAATCACAATTATTTTTCTAATGTTGCTACTAAGATATACATATATATAAATGCTTGAAAATTTATTTACTCTGGAATAACGATCACGTACGTAAAAAGTATAAATTCTTGCATTTAAGGAATTTTGTTTCTGTAACTAATTTCTTGCTTATGAAACTGCTATATTTTTGTTACATAAAAATAACTAAATAGTAATATAAGAATCTCACAAAGTTTTGGTTAAGAAGAATTACAAATAAGAAAAGTTGTGAGATTTTTTAAAAATATTCTCCTCCAAGCAGTTTTGGGATTCAATCGATTCTTAAAA
This sequence comes from Trichonephila clavata, assembly GCA_019973975.1. Taxonomy (NCBI): domain Eukaryota; kingdom Metazoa; phylum Arthropoda; class Arachnida; order Araneae; family Nephilidae; genus Trichonephila; species Trichonephila clavata. The sequence continues at coordinate 10,223 of BMAO01034061.1, forward strand.
CTGCTGATTCAATTTAACAGTTTATAATGAAGACAAGTATCTGAAAAATAATTTTTAAAACAGAAAATTAAATAACTAACAATTTTAAGAGTAAGTACTTAAGTTATATCCTTAAATAAAGATATCAGAATTTATCAGAATAGTCGTGCTGGTAGCCTACGAAATGATGTTCCTTTGAAAACTAAGATACTTTTGGTTAGCGATGTTCGACAGACAGGCAGGAACTGATCAAGAAATATACGACTTTTTCCTACGACAAGCTGTGAAAATGATCCCCAACTCTACATCTCTTATTACACTCTTAATCCACTGCTGGAAGACATTTCTCCTTCCAAGGAATTCGGGGTAAGCGATCGTAAATTCCAACCGTGTTGTCAGCTAAAATTTATATCGGAGGTTGAAATCCACAGTTCAGTCAAAACTAGTTACCTCAGATTATTTCAGCCCCGTTTCGTTCCCGGGAATACAAAAAGTAGGAAATTCTAATGGTTTCTCGGGAACCCGGGTTCTCTGGGAAAAAAAACAACCCTTTCTGCTATTCATCTATGCATTTTCGCCGTGTTCTCAGATGATCCAGCGTCCATCTTGTCACTCATCGATGAACTGTATTCACATTCTGTTCAACACTTGGCAATTGTGTGCACTGATAAATCGAGGCTATATAGTTCCAAGATATGGTCTTGTTTCGCAGGCGATAACTGCAGAAATCCAGCTCACTTCGAGCCGTATCCTACGACCCTTTAATAATTCACATACAGCAGTTAGCTGCTGATAGCATATACGGAGAGAGCCGGACGCTGGCATGTAAAGTCTGAAGCTGGGTATCGTGTAACTAGATTTTCAAGGAACTTTAATTATTTGGATATGCTTTCAACCTCTACCCCTCTTCTCTACCTTAATTTCATTATATATTTTGAAATTTCAATTTTATATAAAACACTCTCTCTCTCTCTCTCACACACACACATACACACATTTTATATAAGGTGGTTATCAAGATAAAGACCTGTGAATAAAGAAGGTGGCCTTTAATGCTTGTCGTAATCATTAAAATATAATAATAGCTACCAGGTTTTTTTATAAATAGAAATGTATATATTCTGGTAGTATATGTGGTAACTTTATTGAGGTTCAGTAAGTCCTCAATTTTTTTAAAAGCGTAAAATGTCGGACCTCTTAGATTTTCAAAGAGGACAAATTGTAGGAGTCCGTCTAGCTGGAGTAAGTGAAACCGAAACATTCCACCTTTAAGGCTTTTCTAAAAGTGCGGTGTCTAAAGTCATGACAGTATACACAAGCTCGGCAAAGCAAAATAGTTTACGCAAAGAGAAGCTCAGTAAAAAGCGACCGACGGGTATTGAAGCAGATTGTAATGTCTAAAAAGCAAACAACTGCAGTCAAAGCGACCACAGTCCACATTAGCATCTGGATTCTCCAATGTCAATGATTAAAGTTAGAAGGCACTTTCATAAACAGAACATTTTCGGCAGAACATCAATTCCCAAACCACTTGTCACAGGCGTTAATTCCAAACGTTGTTCATAATGGTGTCACACTCACAAAATCCGTTCGATCGATGAGTGGAAGAAAGTAATATGTCTTGCGAATATCATCTTTCACAGTTTTCTCGCAACAGAATGGGTGCACGTTTACAGGGCCCATGCACAAAAGTAAGATCGTGATTGTCTCCATCCAAATATCAAGTATGGTGTTGGATCTGTCATGCTATGGGCAGCGTGTTGTTGTTTTCTGCTGGATCAATCGTAACCATGAAAATAAGGATCACTGTGTAGAAGCGTATAGAAATTTTATAGCTGACCAGGACCATCACATGATGCAAACTTTGTTTCCTGCAGAAAATGGAATTTTCCAGAATGGTAATGCACTTATCCATGCAGTGGGACTTCTCCAATCATGGTTTGATAAACACAAGAATGGAGTTAAATATCTAACTTGATCCACACAGTTACCTGAATCAATATAATTGAACCATTATGGTCTATTTTAAAGTGTTCGATACGGAATCGATATCCTCCTCTATAGTATCTTTCTCAGAACTTTCACAATATTTCCATGAAAATGGTACAATATTCCTCTAAACTCTATTTAGCTCTTGTATGAATCCTTCCTAGGCGAATCCAAGCTGTATTACATGCTAAAGGTTGTTCTGTACCAGGGGTGTCAAACTCACGGCTCACAACAAGCATTTTTGTGGCCTGGCCAACATATCGACACACAATAATATGTAATAAGATAAAAAAAATGTCTCCCGAAATTGGAAGAAAGAAGCAGAGAAAAGATGTCAATGTCAAATCGTAAACATTATATTTTTCTTGTTCTTTTATAAATGTTTGTTATAATGTATTATTCGAAATAAACCTACATTTCTATGAATGTTGATTTTTTTTTTTTGCGGTCCACTTAAACTTAGTACTTGTTTGTTGACCCAAGTTATCCTTTGAGTTTCATACCTTGTCCTATACCTGTCATGTAGACAGGTGTCTCTTGTATTACACGGTTAATTCGTACCGTGCTATGTCGAAACCATGTTATACAAGATTTTTTTATTACTTTATTTAAATTATCATTTTATTTATTTGTTAAATTAGTTATGTATGTACATAATGTGATACACAGAGCAATATGTATCGCCTTGAATCGAAACCATGTTATATGAAACTTTTATGATAACTGAAATTTCTTTCTAATAAACCCTACAAAAGAAAAATAAATTAACTTCAAGTTTTTAATCAAAAACAAAAATATGAAATTCAAAAATACAACAGTCAATATATTCAAAAAACTAATAATTATTACGAAATAAACAAGAACTATTCTTATTAGGATCATAAAATTAAATTTATCATCACTCACATTAGAAATTGCAGCTAATCTAGTTTTTTCCCTTCAAAGTTGTTAAAATCCTCTTCATAAGTTATCTCTTTCTACAAAAGTTATCCGTCTATTTCGATCTTGCAATTCTTTCAGAGTTTCTCGATAAGGAGCTAAAGAACTTTGTAATTCTCTTTTAAATTTTCCTCTACGTACAACTAAAAATTCTTTTTCAACAAAAATTTAAAAAATTGTTCACCTAAAGCTAATTTTTTTTTTGTAGATTAATTATAAATTTAAATAAAATCAACCTATGCAATATTGCGAGCGTTTTCAGAATCATCGGCGAAGTTCTAAGTGGAGATATTTAGTATTTCATTTCGTTCTTTGTTATTAAAAGTTTGTTCTTCAAATAGTTCCCAAACATCCTCAATGTTCATATCTGAAAACCGGACCCTTTTAAACTAGAAGCAATTTTTTTTACATTTTGCTTCATCAAGTAATAATATTAATACACTTTCAAAAACAAAATCAGTGACTTTCTGTAGCAATAAAGTTGGGAATTCCCCTTACTAAACGCAATTGGGGAAAAAATCCAGTTGGGAATTCCGTTTATTAAAAGAAAATATTTAATTTTTTAAAATTGTTTTATATCAAAACCGTGTACTATTAAATTCAAATTTTATACCATGTAATATCGAAACCGTATTTTACAAGCACTGTGTTGTACGATGGACGCCTGTATAATATAAGCAGAAATCAATCATTGGCATGGCCAAGTAATTTTAGAGCGTTTTTCATATGTTGTATTTTACAATAATACAACTAATGAACTTTTTACTATCAAAAAGTAGTACTAGGTAAAATTTGAGAAAATTTTGTTATAAACTAGCGAAATTCAGGAAAATTTGTAGGAAAATTCCGGAAAACTATGGGAAAATTTAAATATGATTCGGCTTATCTAGGGCACAAATGCGACCAAATGCCGAAAACTCGAGGTCAATTGATTGCTTATTGGCTGAGAAAAAGGTACGACAAAATATGGAACGAAGACGAAATTTGCGTCCTAATAGCGCTTTTGTTCCACTACGTGAAAAACGCGCTAAAAAATGCGAAGCTTTCGATTTAGTTTATCAAAGAAATTCAACAAGAAAATAAATTACATTACATTACTGGGATTTTCATTGCTAAAAACATCGCGATTTGGTTTTTCTGTCAGTTAGACAATGGATATTGTTTCGCAGTTTTCTAATTTAATTCTACACGGAAAATTTTAGAATTAAAGGTATCCGACTACCCTAAAATTGTGAATTTTGCCAAAAATTGGAAAAAAAATTTTATGATTTTATTTTATAGACCATCTTATTAGCTTTATAAAAATACCGAGATTTTTTTTTTGTCCTGTTCACCAGAAGAAACACTACAAGTGTTTTAGTAAAAGCAGACGCTATTACTTTAAGCAAGATGTCATACTTTAAAACGCGTTTTACTCGAAATGTGTTTCTTTTGAAAATACTCAAACGGGACCAGCGATTGCTGAATAAGTTTTGAAAATGATTAACTGAAATTTTTTGTGATGTTCTGTATAATAGTAGAAGTGTTTTAACCTTCAGATTTAACAATCACTGTGTTTTATTACAAAATTTATATTTCCTTATTTTAATATAATCAGTTTTCTTAAGCAATTTCATATAATAACTAAAATAAAGTACTCTAGTTTTTGTAAAAAAATTAAAATATCTCTTATCTCGAAGGTCATTTCAAATATGAACAACATAGCAAAACATCAGAATTGAAAAATTGCAAATTTGTTCATAAACTTTTGGTACAGAATGGACCACGTTTATGTTATTTCTTGTAAATTTTTTACCAATTTGTTCCCCTTTTAGTAATAATAATTTGTTTTTCTCTTCTTAATTCAAGCATATATTTCTTAAAATGTTCTAAAAAATCTAAAAACAACAAAAAATCCCCTTATTTCCATTTTTTTTTTTAAAAAAAGAGTTGTCGCACTTTTTGCTGTCGCACAAGAGTAAGCACTTTTTTTAAACTCCAATAATTTAATCTAAGTTAATTGGATATTATATTTTCACGCATTTTTTTGAGAAATGAACCTTTTTTTATACAATATAAAATATATTTATAGAAATTTAATTGTCTTAGAAAGTAATTATAGATAGTAATTATTTGGAAAAATGCCTAAAAGCGTACTTATTACCTTATTTCAGGTGAGTAATAAAATTATTCAATAAAATATATACGGTTATGAAATTAGTATTAAATATATGCCATTTGCTAAAATATTCACCAGGTCATTAATTTACTTGTAAAATAGAGTAACATTAGATTTGTAAATTGCCATTTGATACCAAACCTATTATATAATGTAAAATCTATAAAATCTTTATTATTTAAATTGTTCTTCATCCTTTATTCTGGTCAACTTTACTGTTCTGGTAATGCAATTGAAATGATTAGAGAGAGAGAGTTAGATATTTAATTATTTTATAATAATTAATAATAATCCAAATTAAGAATCCAGAAATTTTTTTATTTAAATAAATTTTAACTTTATTAATTTAAAATGTTTTTAATTAAATTAAAAATTTAATTAGTTTGATTTTTTTTTCAATTTTTAGTTAAAATTAACCATTTAAAAATATAATATATCTGATTTTAGTAACTTAATGAAATCTCTTTTCCTTTATGGGCCATATACATAATTGAAGTAGCTTTTGTGCACATTTTTTTATTGTTAAGGTTGATGAGTTAAGTGCAGTTCTAATGCAATGCTTTTTATAATCAATATTGAGAATAACAATGAAATTTTAACCCTTTTGAATCTCAAGCAATTATTATTGAAAAAGAAAAAGCAAGAGCTTCTCTACTTTTAAATCTAAAAATTAATACAAATTATAATTACAGTAATAATGACAAAATCGAGAGAGCAGCTCATTTTAATAATTTAAAATACGTTAATTTTCTTCCAGTTTTAAAGTCATCGTCCATCTTAAAACATATACAAATAAATTACCTCAATTTTTTAAAAAAATAAATACACATAATATGAATTCTAGAATTGTTTCTGAGATTATTGCATAAGAGTTTTTTAACGCAAGAAGATTAGTTACATTATTTACAATTTTTCTGTCTTATGCTGCGCAAAAGAATTAACATTTTCCATGCAGGTGAGTAATCCGAAGTTATGAGTAACGTTCAACTGTTGAATATTAAATCACTTGATCAAATTTTATTACCCTGACAAGGAGAAACAAGCCATTACATTTCTGAAAATAACTTACCTTCCGTTGTGAGGGTTGGTAGTATTGCTGCCATGCTACTGAGAGCAGCACTAGCTATTATAGGAAGAGTGGCAAGTGGAGCCAGAAATGCTAACATACTTTCAAGGCTGAAAGTATTTGGCGCAGGAGTTTTAAATCCATAATGTTGAAACCTGTGGAATTCATAAACGTCTCCATTTTGACCGGGGCGACCTTGTCTCCTTGTGTTAGTTTCATCTAAAATGTATGATTAAATCAATGATTGAGGAATAAATTTAAATAAATGGTGAATAAAAACTCAGTGAAATTTATTTTTTTTTTTTTTTTTGCAATATAAACAAATTTCAAAGCAATAAATAAAACTTTTTGAGTAAAAAGTGATATTATTTTTATAGTTAAAAACTACAGATGATTAAACGTGTTCAAACACACACACATATGTAGTTGTTGAACCGACTTGATTCTTAAAGATATATATATATATATATAATTCTCGTGTCACAGTGTTTGTAACGAAACTAATCTGAAACGTGTGGACCGATTCGTATGAAATTTTGTGCGCATATTCAGTAGGTCTGAGAATAGGACGTAAACTGTTTCTCATTCCGATGTTGCAATTAGTAGAAAAGATATTAATTAAAAACCTTAAAGCGCGTAATTGTTTTACAACTGTGTGTTGTGTGTTTATATATTTCACCGTTTATTTCGCTTGGCATCAAAAATCGGTTTCGCGCCCGATGTGTGACTTTTCTCTGTATCACCGTCCAAAATCGCCCTGCTCATGAGTTACACGAGCAAAAGGGATGTCTAATAACAAATAAAAAATCATCAAATTTGGCGAGTGAAAAGTTTATTGTTTTTTTCCCTATTTTTTTTGTACATATCTTTAATTCAAAAATTCATACATTGCATCCGTTTATAAAACAAAAATATCTAAAATATTTGCGAAAAACTTAATCGCTTTTGCTTCGTTATCATTATTTCAAATAAATGACACGAGATAAGTGAAATGGCTGGACCGATTCTTATGAAATTTCTTGCGTATTTTCAGTAGGTCTGAGAATAGGACGTAAACTGTTTTTAATACCACCTAAGTGCGGTACTGCTAATGCGGTACCGCACTTAGGGGGTAAAGTAAAATTAGAAAATATTAAGATAAATTAAAAGTAAGTCTATAAATATACATTTAAAGCCTTAAATATTGATATAAAATTTATTGGAAATGAAAGGACTTCCTAATATACACAATGATACTTTATAAAATAAATATAGTATATATATACGGAGAGAGTATGAACTATATATATAGTAGTAGGAATTGAACAAATGAAAATTTCCTCAAGAACTTAATTCTTGAAAAAAATAGGGGAAAAATTATGTAAAGCTTATAGAAATATTATTGATAATACTTTAAATCCAATATCTAATAAGGGAATCTACTCTTTTGCGATTTCTTTATAGTTTCTTAGAATTGAATTATATGTATTTGTATTCTCAATATATTAAACAAATTTCGGTTATTTTATTTATTTGAAAGAATATGGTAGACATAATTTGTCAAACATTTTTTTTTATCCCTTTTATATTAATAGCGAAAGCAAAATTTAAGCATTTGATATCTGTTAGTGATAATTTCCCCCCATAATTGCTTTGAGTAAAATTTTAAGAAATTATATTTCTTCATATTCGAATAGTCTTTAAGTAACAAAGTTTTAATTATGTTTTTTAATTTAATCACGATATGTATTTAAATTAAATTTTATAACTAATTTCAATTTCAGAGGAAATTAGGGAAAAAAACTTTTATAACTAGTTAGAGAATTTATTTCGATATTATAAAGTAATGCAAAACTTTCACTCCAAGGAAACACGTTGCGAGAGATTTTGTATCTTTAAAATAGTATATTTTAAGCTTTATATTTCACAAAAACATACATTAAACGCAATATGGATGCCTTTTAATATAGAATATCAAGGTACCTTTTTAATCAATATTATTTCTAAGGATTGCATAAAAAGTACCTCATTTTTTTTCACCAAAAACATCACGAAATTTAAAAATATTTCTGGGATGCGTTAAAAATATTCAATTTGTTCCAAACGCAATTTTTTGAAAATCTAAATTTTCGTATTCATTTTACTACGTGAAGTTCCTTTTTTCTCTATTATATCGACAGTTTACAAAGAATTGACCTAGTATTTTTCATTTAGAGTTTTGATAATTTTTAATATGCCAGATTATATTCTTGGATACGCTTGAAAAAAGAAAAGCGTTCCAAAATTAATATGATTATTAATGAAAACTTCAATCAAGAGAAATTAAAATAACGTCGCACTATATAAAGCAACACGAGTGCTACTGATGACGGATCTCGCAATTTTGAATCTCGGTTAAGTGCGAGGACGACATTTGAGTTGGCACTTCTCTCCAAACTACCACACCATGAAAGAGCTTTGAGCCTCGATACATTTAAAATGCAGCAGACTCTCTTTTATAAGATGGGCTTTTTGTTACATCAGGATTTGATCGTGAGCATAACCGTTAGGCTACCACAGCCATTTAACTAAAGGAAAGAATATATTCTCTTAAAACAATACATATTGAATGGGACAAAAAGAATAGCGCAGTGTGACTGCCGTAATGGATTTATTCAGCCAAAACAAATGTATTCTGCAACTACAATTATACAAGTTCTATTTGGCAACAGGGAAAAATTATCGAATGACGAACTCGCCGCTAGAGGCGCTGTTAAACAAAATGTCGTCAATGCAGGAGAAATAGTACTGCGTTTTCGAATATGCCAAAACCTCCTCGGCAATTGTTGTGCGAAGACATTTTCGCACGAAATTTCGTAAAGAACCACCGCATCGGCATAACATAAGCAGGTGGGTGAAGCAGTTCCAGGATACCCGCTGCTTATCAAGAACAAAAGCCCCAGGACGAAAAGAAACAAAACCCTAAGTAGTTGAAAGAATTCGTGATTCGTTTTTACGGAGTCCCTCAAAATCAACGCGACGTGCAGGTGCAGAACTGGCTGTCCCTCATACAACGGTGTGGCGTGTCTTACGGAAGCGTCTCCAATTCAAGCCGTACAGATATCAGATGGTCCAGGCTTTAAAATCTACTGACAAACCATTGCGTAGGAATTTCTGTGTGAAATTTCAAGAAAAGCTCGACGTGAATGGTTTCGAGAACATACTGGTGTTTACCGATGAAGCCACGTTCCACTTATGTGGCAAAGTTAATCGCCATAATTTGCGATTTTGGGACACGGAAAATGTCCATGTAACATTAGAACATCAGTGTGGCTATGCTATCACGAGTGTGGCAGGAGCTTGATTACCGTGTAGACATTTGTCGTGTTACCGGAGGGGCACATATTGAACACCTGTAGAAACATAAATAAATGTAGTTTTGAGGTAAATTTGAATTTTCTAAATATATTAATTACAACGTTCACAATCATATTTTCTTTTTGTCCCATTCAATATGAAACACCCTGTATTTTGTTGGACTGCTAGGTAAAGAAAATTTACAATACAGAAAATAAATTTAATGTGAATGAAAACATATTGAATCTAGTTCTTTGTTGTTTGTGTCTCATTTTCTATTAAAACTTTGTTTCTTCGAAATGCATTAGGTATCCAATTACTTGCAACAACTTCTTTTTTTGAAAAAAAAAATGGAGGTATGGGGATTTTTTTTGTGATTTTTAGATTTTCTTAGTACATTTTAAGAAAAATATGCTAAAATTAAGAAGATAAATATAAATTCTTATCACTAAAATGTGAGGGAAAAAATGGGTAAAAATATACAAAAATAACATAAACGTGTCCCATTCTGTATCAAAAATTTATCAACAAATTTTCAATTTTTGAATTCTGATGTGTTGATATGTTATTCATTTTTAAAATGACCTATAAGATAAGAGATATTTTAATTTTTGCAAAAACCAGAGCACTTTATCTTAGTTATTATATGAAATTGCTTAAATTGTGATTATATTAACATAAGGGACTGTAAATTTTGCAATAAAACAGTGATTGATAAACCTGAAGGTTGAACCACTTCTACTATTATACAGCACATACACACATAAAATTTAAATTATTTTCAAAACTTTTTTGGCAATTGCTGTCTCCGTTTGAGCCTTTTCAAAAAACACATATTGAGTAAAATGCGTTTTAAAGTATGATATCTTGCTTAAAGTAATGACATCTGCTTTTACTAAAACACTTGTAGATATTGTTCTTAATTTAACTCAGTGGCGCAACAGCCCATGAGGGCCAAGGCCTACTGTGCTCAACTCAGTATTCGTGATCTTGGTCTTTGAGGTGCATGAACAAATGGGCCGGTCAATGGTAAGTCTGACGTGAAACTCCCAGTGTTAAGTTCCCAAGAAAGCTTGGTACTCATTTATCGACTCACTGAAAGGCTGAGTCGACCTTGCCCAGCCCGGTGTTTGAACCTTGGACCTGTGGTGTGGAAGCGCGATGCACTAACCACTCAGGTCCTGAGCTTCAGTTTTTGTTCTAGAGAACGGAAATTAATAAACTTGGTATTTTTATAAAGCTAATAATGTTGTCTATAAATTAAAATTATAAGAAAAATTGTCAATTTTTGGAAAAATTCACAATTTTAGGGTAGTCGGATACCTTAAAGCAGTTTAAACAAATTTTGCATATGCGTGAAATAATTACACTATTAAAATAATAAGTTATTTACAATTTTTTTATTTATTAGTACCTTTTATTATACGTATTTTCTGTTTATATTTAAGTTTTTAACATCGTTTCATTTCCAATGTTTTACCTCATTCTCATAAGAAAATCAGACACGTTTTAAAATGCGTAAATATTGCTAGACGTTTTCTCCCCCCGATTTTAAAACATTTTAAAATTTATGAAGAAAAGTCAGCATGCAATTCATGTAAAAAATATTAAAAAAATGACAAAATTCCAGACAAAAAAAATTGCAAATGAGCATTCTTTAGTTTTTAAAGCAAAATGAAAAGAGAAAGAGGAAATACGTTATTCTTAAAATATAGTTTTACACACGTAAGGTTATATCTCTGGAGTGCTTGTTCCAAAAACGAGTACTTCTCGATAAAACTCAACAGTCAAGCAAAAAGCTTAAAATTTAAATATCATTGATTAACCATAACAGACTAAAAGAAATCTCCAGATTGGTATCAAAGACCGATTGTGATGTCATGTAAAGAAATATGTGCCAGTGAGTAAGTGAATATTGTCGCACTGTTCAGTTACTCGAGGGCTTTTGGCGAGGAACCTCGCAATTTTGAACCATGGTCAAGGGACGAGGACACCTGAGCTGGCACCCCCTCTCTGAACTACCACATCAACTGGAGGATGTTTGAATTCCTGACAGGTAAAACGTGCATCGCTCCCCTACACGGCGGATCTTCAGCGGTACTGGGCTTGAACTCATGACACCCCGGCCACGCGTCCGTTACCTTGACCACTAGGCTACTGCGGTCATGAAATATGTGCTAGAGCTGCAGTGAAATGATAATCTTCCTTTGCGGAAGGGGACATGGAGAAAGAGACTAGTATATATTCCTTTCAATGTGTGTGTTGTGTAGTAAAATAATTGCATAAAACACACCCAAACCCTCTTTCCGTATTCAGTTCAAAAGCCCGATCATTCGTATTAACAATTTTTGAATAAAACGGTAAGAAATTGTAATAAATCTGGAAATATCTATACCTTTTAGTGTTATTATCAAAATTTCGCCTATAATCTTATAATATATTAACACGTTTAAGACACAATAGCAGCCTTAACATTTGGCACAGGAATTATAACAATATACCATTCCGTTCGAGAGTAAAGCGTTTAAAGTAAAACTCTTAAACATCTAATTAAAAAATATTTTAAGCCAATTTTGAAAAATTCATTTCAAAGTTCACGTCAGACTAACCACTTGACAGGACCCTCTGCTCATACATCTCAGTGCCCAAGGTCTTGAAAACTAAAATGGGCACAGTAGGCCTTGGCCCTCATGAGTTGTTGCGCCACTGAGTTTAGTTTTTTGTATCCCTTTTCTCCCTTTTAGATATTTAATATGTTGTTTTGTAATTTTTGTATTAGTTTTTATTTTTTAAAGTTTTTAATTGCATTTTATGATTTTCGTTCATACATATATAATATATTATAATGTAATGTAATATAAATTCATTAAATTATTAAATATAAACATATGCAAACTGAAATGTTATAAATTGAAGAAATTTTTATTAAAAATTCCTTTCTTTAAAAAATAATTTTCCTGTAAAGATTTTGTGTGAAATATCAATTAACGAATCAGGTAGTCGCTGCCCATTTGAATATAACTGGTTCTCTAAATTCTCAAATAATGAGCTCCAAAACTTTGAAGAATTTGTTGTTATTTCAAAAGTCATTTTTATGATTTTGTAATGATTTAAAATACTCAGATCTATCTCAAATTAATAAAATGCCACGAATTAACATAATAAATAATTAAAAGATAAATAAGTTATTTCTTAAATGCAAAACGTGTATTGTTTGAAAAGAATACAAACCTGGATATTCTCCAATTGATATGCTTTGGCGTCTCTGGCTCTTTTTAGATAGTGAATTAATTCTTCTAGCATCCGTTAAAAATAACTGGATGCACAGTATAACGTAAATAAAATTAAACAAGTTCAGATTAAAAATATGTACCATTTCAGAAAACCTAAAATAAAAGAAAACAAACAAAATTTGTATAAAATAAAAAAATAATGGTTTTAAAAAATGCATAAATTCATCATTACCAATTTATTTTCATCAGAGTTGGGCAAAAGTGTTTATAGAAATACCAAACTTTTTTATAAATTGTGTTTTTAGTAATTTTTTTAGCTGTGCAATCCAATCCTTTTTTTCCTATTTAAAAATGTATCAAATGTTACAAAATGAGTTTTACAACGTTTTGAACAAGCATTTTTCAAACAATATTTACTATTTCACATTTGAATTAGATTTAGATAATGAGTATTACTTTCCAGATACAGCTCACACACATACACAGCTGACTACACAGTTTAGATTTCTTTGCTAGATTCCTTAGCGTGACAAAAATGTCAGATAAAAATCATATATCTTATAAATACTATTCCGTGTATTTTTATTGCTGAACCTACTGTATAAATTTTTCATTTTTTAAAAAATACATGAATTCTCTTAGAAACATTATTTTGAAATTGGAGATATAAAGAATGGCAAATCAAAACTTTAAACTTACTAATCTCAGAAAGATAAAATAACTAGCCTATCTTCATTAAAAATTTTTAAGACTTTTTTTCTATTGTGCCTAATGCTTTGAATTTTTTTTTACCTCTTGCTAATAGTACATGTAACAAAAGTTGGTATGAATTTTTAAATCAAAGCAATACTTATTTTTTAAAAAAATAATTGAACTCTGAATTTATACATATCTTAAGGAATTTTCAAGAAGTATTGTACGAATACCAATCATGTTATCGCAAAACCCATACCAACTTTTGTTATACATAGTTTGACGTACTTGTCAACAAATGTCATGCGTGTACATAAACTTTTATTGGAGGAGTAGTATTTTAAAATCACTTCACAAATTTTTTTTCCTTAAAAAATTAAATGGCTAGTTTTTAGGAAATTTTGATCACAAAATCTGTTTTACATAGTAAACACACATAGGAGGCAACCAAAGAAATTTTGGAAATCTTTAAATTAAAAATTTTTTGCTGAAATCGTACCTTTAAGTAGAAAATTTCTTCTTGAGAAACATTTTTTTAATAAGATTGTTGGTAACTTCTTTGTTTTAAAATAGGAAAGTAAAATTTTTTGTATCGTATATGTACATTTTTTTTGACCATTTCATCAAATCACAAAGATGTGTCCTGAAATTATAAATCAGTGAATAATATTGCAAGCCAAATTACTTAAAATTATAATTTACGGTTGCAAATATTTATAGAATTTTTTTGAGTTATGTTTTTAAAACAAATATTGAAATTTCAGCGATTATTATAAAAGTCTGAAAACAATCTAAGTAACTTTTTGAACCTTTATAAATATATTTAATTTATTAAAGTTAATATGTATATTTTTAGATGTTGTAAAAGAGCTTACACAGCATTTAAAACAGTTGTGTACGCAAGAGGGGGGTTGGAGGTTAAAAACCCTCCCATACACTAAGGGATTTTTAATTTTTGGCGTAAAAATTATGCCTTTCTGATCTAGATGATTTTTAAAATGCAAACCCCTTCCATAAATGTAGTCTGTATACGCCACTGGTTGAAAAAAGTACGAGATTTCATTAATTTTACAGGAATTCGAAACATGTGATATGCTTCGATTTAAAACTTGTACAGATTACAGAAAGCATTTTTCTTTTAAAAAAAAGAATCTTTTTATTCGATATTTTTGTGTAGACAATTATATAAAAATTTTCTTGGCCATACTTCCGAATTTATCTTTACATATAGTTTTAAAATCATTCTATAACTATTAAAATTGTACTTTTGAAACCGTACCATAATTTTTAAAATAGCAGTTTTGCATCCAGCTATAATTATTAAAATTGTAAAAAAGGTACTTACCACAAAAAAACTTTATTAACCAATGAACGGAATCTAATACTTAAAAGTCAAGGAACTACGATGAAAATATCCAAACTTCGACCTTTCACGAGGACACGTTTGCTGGAATTCCAGGATGACACACTGCACAAGTGACCAGTGACAGAATTGTATCCATTTAGAATTCTTTTAATAGCGGAAGCAGGTGTTTCGTTTTGGGTGTAAAATAGAGCACCGGGAAGCCCCTTTATGCACGATCGAGTGACCAGACCCAACATAAGCTGGAAGTTCCGGTTCAAGAAGTAAATAGTTCCGCCGTTTTCCTTTGAAGCATGGTTTTGTGCAAGAACAATAACAAAATCTCCTCTCACAAAGGAGGTGATCATTCGTGGATACAGTGGTTGAACACTTTATTGAAAACTACGAACATTATTTTTGTCTAGATGACTCTTTTCTTTCATAAACTGTTTATTAATTAACACTTGCATAATAACACTGAAGATAAGAAGAGCACATACTGTTTGTTCCTCTCCTCGTAAAATATCTATTTTTTTTTCTGTTAAAAAATACGAAAAAAGAACTTACTTCCGCAATAAGAATTTACATTTTAAGGTATAAGTGATATGTTCTCCAGATATGCATGCGTGTGCCTGTGTTTATCTGACGAGCAATTGCGTTTCTTTAATTGGCTGCTAATTTCCCTGTGTGTGTAACAACTTTAATAAATTAAAAATAAATATTTTAAAAGAGAAAAAAAATGTTTGATTTGTTGTTTAATTTGACTGATTACGTTCGGAACCGTGATTTTGAAAAGCCTATAAATGAATAACTTTTTGATATTTAGTGTCGGTTGGATTTATAATATGCACATGAAATTGTTTTACGAATATTATTACAATTCAAATTTATTTAAAAATAATTTCTTAGGGAAAAATGACACATATTCAAAACATTCTCCTTTTATCAAAAATACTTTTTTTATGATAATATTTTGTCTGCATATAACTAGGACTTCTATATCGGGATTGAATTAAAATTTTTGAAATATGCAATTTAGAAGTAAATTTATTCGCATTTTATCGTATCAGAGTAGGAAAATTTTAATAAAGAACACACATTATTACTTCAACTGATCTTAACTCCAAAAATAATGTGAATATTTTACACAGTTTAGTTCAAAACCGGTATAGAAGTTCTAGCTATATATAGGTACTAGCCGTTACCCACCCACTTTGCTGGGTATTTCATGATGTTTTATAAATATATACTGTTTATATATATAAGTTATTGATATCTAAGTCTTAGAATTAAGAATTTGATTGTATTGAAAAATATACTTATACCTGTAACTCTTGCCTCTTGATAAAAAAATGACGGAACTACTAATTTGTATTCTCTAATAATCTCTAAAATTGAAGTATGGAATGATGTTTGCACTTTCATAACTCAATAACCAAGTGGATTTCCACAAAACCAATTTTTGGTGGATCTCTACTCCTTAAAATAAACATGCAAGCCAAACTTTAAGTCTAAATCTAATAGAGCAAAAACGAAATCCCGTTGAGAGTCGTTCTCCAAGATAACCGTTATTAGTGAATTTCAATTCAACAAAAGGATCATCCAAACTAAATTCCTTTATTATAGTCTTTGAAGTTCGAAAAAAAGGATTTTTTTGTCATTATACTCCAGTAACCCCTGCTCCTCCTAGGAGTTGATTTCCGTAGAATCCATTCTTATTGGTCCTTATTCAACAAAAGAAACATGCTTAACAAATTTAAATTATGTGGGTCTAACAATTCAAAAACAGGAATATTTTTCAATAATTCCCCTTGACCTCTCACAACCTTCCTTAGAGGTTGATTTTCGTTTTTTTTTTCTTTGTTAGAGGAACTCTATTCCATGAAAGGAACATGTCTACCAAATTTCAAGTCGGTAGGTCGAATATTTCCGAAGATTTCGTGATTAGTCAGTCAGTCAGCGAGTGAGTGAGTCGCTTTTCTCCTTTATATATATATATAGATTATATTATTGTTTAGAAGTATTTTTCATAAAAGAAGAATGTTTTAAAAAAATGTCATTTTTTTTTCTTTACTTTTTACCAAAAAAGTGCATTTAAATAATTTTTTCTCGTAATGATACTTGCAAAACAATTTTATATTTATATATTCTAATTCAACAGAGACTAAATATCAAAAAAAATTTCATTTGAAAGCTTTTTTAAAATTACGGCTCTGAAAGTAGTCGGTGACTTTTGAATGCTAAATAATCTTTGGACTACAAAAATATATGCTAGAATTTTGTTTAATTTAAAGCAAAATTTAATTTTAATCCTATAATTATGTCTATTCCCTTTAGCTTCTTTATTAAATATTTCTCAGCCTGATAAAATAAGCCAAACATTCGTTACAGGATGGATTTAAAAAATTCTTTTAATTAATTGCTTGAAAATTTTTTAATTTGAGAGGTATAGGTAAAGTGACTCGCGTGTTAAGTTGACAGCTTGACATAATTAGGGAAAAAAAATGTCAAGAAATCGTAAAATAAGAAAATTACACCAATTTTTCATACCCCGAGTTCGATTCATATTAGTACAATGGTATGTGTGGCTGAGGATATATTTTCACAATAGAAGGAATTAAAATATCACATCATTAATATCTCTCCTCTAAGGCCTCTCCTCCTCTTTTTGTGAAGGCCACTTCACAAAAACTAGAGGAGAAAAATTGGGTTTTCAATTTTTATTGGAAAATAAGATGTGTTCCTTTCTGCTTCTAGTTCAGCTCAAAATTTTTACTCTAGCAATATAAATCAGAAGTATTTTAGCAATCGAAGCTATGTTGCTACGATGCATTACTTAAAGGTAAAAGTTTTCACTTTAAATCGTAGTTTCTGAATAATGTAAATTACAACACAAAGGAAACATTTTCGTGTATTCTACTCTTCGTATAACTTTCAAAGTTTGCGCGCATAATAATACTATGTAAAAAGATATTTTAATGAAAAATTTTTTGTCACATAAGTTATTTAAAAAATTATGAGTTCTCATATGTACGCGAATTTTTCGTCATTTGGTAGCTTTTCCCTAGTTACTTCATATATAAATTGAAAAAAAAAAAAAAAATTCAAACGTTTTAAAATTGTTTGCAATAAAAAAAAATTCATTATAAATAAAAAGATATAAAAAATATTAATGATTGTATGACGAATTAATTTTTTAAATGTTTTCATTTTTAATATTATGGAGATTGTGGGAAAATATTGCGTGAAATTTCATTATTTTGAGAAATGTACCATGAGGATTCAATGACAAAAATTCCAGTTCTTAGATGCCATCTTCTCGATGGCACCTAAGAACGTCCTGTTGCACGCAAAAGTAAAAACTTCTCTCTCTCTCTCTCTCTCTCTCTCAGCTGAGTCTAGCTGTTATAAGTGTATTTGCAGGAACAACTTCAAGAAATTAACATTGGATCGCTGAAAGAAGAAAGAACCAACAGAAAAGAATAAAATCGTATGATAGGAACAGATCAAAATAAGAGAAAGAGAGAGGCCTCATACCAGGATTTTAAAACATTTCTTATGTTTAAAGAAAAATTATTGTACTTCAAATAAGAGTTTTAATCTTTTAATTACGGATATCTTTCAATTCTGTAAACTTTAGGAATAATTCTTTTCTTGCTAAATAAATATATAATTTTTTCTTTGTAAAGTAATTGGATTTATTGCTTATTGATGTCCCTCTTAGAAGCATTCGCGAGTGGAATTGATGACGGTTTCTTTAATTTTGAGCTATTGTTAAAAGACGAAGTTGACAACTGAGCAGGCACGTGGCACCCCTCTCTCCAAACTTCCACACCACACCGACGTAAAAATTTTGTTCTCGGACAATTAACGTGCAAAAAGTTCCTCTAGACGACATGCCTTTAGTAGTATCAAGACTCGAGCTTATGTTTCGAATGTATCAATGTAGACCACGGTCTTTCAGCTAGGTCGCATATATATTTTATGAACAAATTTTATTATACATTGAAAATAGTTTTTGGGATTTTTAGGATTCGTTATAATTTTGTCACTTGTAAGCATAGAATTTTAATTTTCATTATTTGCACTACATGTGAAATAACTATTTTATGCCCTATAATGATTATTTTGCTTCACAAGCTTGAAGTGGATGATTCTCAGTTGTTACTTGTTTTCTCTTTAACTATTGCTAAAATAAATTTAAGCAAGATGCTTTGAAAGAAAAAAAAAACTAATGTAATTTTAAAATATCTGTAATTTAAATATATCAATGCTTGTACCCCTTCCCAAATACACACACAGGATGACCATAATTAAACTGCAAGTATTAAAGGAGTGCTGGATTGAAAACCATAGGGAATATTCCAGTGAAATTTGTTATCTACACGTTTCAGAACATGCACAAATCAAATATGTAAATTTTCACCCGATAGACGGCGCTGTACCGAATTTCAACGCTCACCGCGGGCATATACAACTTCCAAAACCGACAGACAGAGCATAAAAACATTTAAGAGGCATATAAATAACATAAAACATCACTTCAATTTTATCAAAATTCCGTACTTCGCTTAATTAATTAATTTTTTACAGTATCAAGTAATCAAAAATTAACGTAAATTAAGATCACAAATTAAACTATCCATAAAGACGCTTTGGAAAACAATTGAACCATTATTTATTCAATGAAATTATCATACTATGTGCTCAATATGCGAACCACCAGATGCAATCACGTGCTGGAAGCATTTTAATTTTATATGGATAACGCCGAAGAATGTGGCACAACACTCTTTATGCACAGTTGACCAGGGAAGAAATAATGTCCGAGCCACGCTTCTATAGAACTCACTTGTCGCAGCATACTAGCTCCTGAACTGCTACGCGTAGTAGCAATAGCGTCATCAATTTGTTGCACTCTTTCCGGGTTTACCGGACGCGCGCCGCCCTCTTGAAACGTCCAATTCTCCTGTTTCTTCAAATTTAGAAACCATATTTTTAATCCATTGACACACTTATTGAACCTCTTCTTAATCGTTTCATACGCTGGTATTCTTTCAGAGTAGCTGAATAATTGCTACCAGTCTGATAGAAAATCTTCACAAAATGCACGTTCCTTCTTATTCAGAGTTATAATTGACCATTGTTCAATATGGTCTTATTTTTATACTCTTTGATGGGATTAAAATTTGCATTTATACCGTCGATAAGCATTGAAACACGGCACAGCGCCATCTATCGGGTGAAAATTGCGACTTTTTTCTTGCATATTTGACTTGTGCATGTACTGAAACATGTAGGTACCAAATTTCATTGGAATATTCGCAGTGGTTTTCTCTCCAGCACCCCTTGAACACAGTTTAATAACGGCCACCCCGTATATAACCGTACATAATTAAAAAACTATATCACAGGAAACAAGTAGCTCTAGTTTAAGGCTGTCTTTGGCGTAACTTTAAAGAATAAGACTCGGATTTGGACTTTTTTCGGATAAAAACGTATTTCAACTGCAATACCATTTTCTGATTTTGCTATCCTTGTATTTCATAATGCAATTCATTTTTATCTGAATTAACCTATTTTTCAATTCCTTCAATAAGTTCGCACGCTTTCTATATTTATCTTGTTCAAATTTTCAATCGTTAATAAAATACATTTTAAAGCACTCAATTGAGCTGAAATTTTATATACACGATTCTTTTGGATGACAATACAATAATTTAATTATAATTAATAAAAATTATTGATTAAAACTAATTATTCAAAAAATTACAAATACAGTGACGTTGGCATCATTTTTGGCGACTTAGCGACCATTTTGCCAATTTGTGTCAAAACTTGAAAAGGTTTTTTCTCACATTTTAAAGCACTCATTTAAGCTGAAACTTTCTATACACTATTGTTTTGGGTAACAATACGATAATCTAATTATAATTAATTAAATTTAATTATATGAAATTAAAATTATTTAAAGAATTAAAGATTCAGCCACGTTTGGCTTCTTTTTTAGCGACTTGGGTCAAAATTTTAAAAGAATTTTTCCCCCTCACGTTTCAAAGCATTCAGTTGAAATGAAATTTTATATAAACGATTGTTCTGAATGACAATCAGAGGCGGATTATGGTAGCTGGAGGCCCCTGGCGGTAAAAGGCTCGAGGCCCATAGGCTCAAGAGCCGAACAACTAAAATAGTGAAAAGAGATTCACTGACCTCAAAATAAAATCTATTGCTAATAAAAAAAACTCAACAGCTAAAGAAAAATCTTAACTGTATTTTAAAAAATATTACTAAAAAGCTTACAGTTTTGCTATAAAACTTTACTTTTTGATTTCTCATAGGCAAATTCATCAATTATTTTTGCCGTATCCGTTTAATCCCAAACATCTTGTGTTCCATATGGCCACATTGTTCAATTTGTCTTCTCTCCCATAGTACTTCTTAAATAATTTTTAAATTGGTTTAAAACTGAAGTTCTCTCACCTGATGCATTTTGTATCGATGTTGTTGTTGTTGTTGTCGTGTCCTTCCCGCAGGCAAGGAATGAAAGTTACCATTGCCTGTGAGACAAGTTGGACTTCTTAACGATAGATAGTGACACCACCTATTTCCACCTCCACAATTTTGGCATGGAACTGAAGGGGAGGGAAATATTCTCCAGCCCCCTGCACTCGTGGTTTCTGCTGCGACCACCCGCAAGACTTTCGGACCCACTGATTTAACGAGCACGTACTCCGTCTATACTCGGTGGAATTTAGTGGCATCGGGCATCGAACCCAGGCCTTCCGGTCTGGAGTCCGATGCTCTAACCACTAGGCTACCCAAAAAAATATTAAAATATTTTTTAAAGTATCTCTACATCAGGATTTCTTTTGCAACTCTATAAATTTCTGGAGTGGGGGTCTACTTGTATCTTTGTTTTCTTATAAAAATGGTAAAAACTGATCCAATTAATATAGACAAAATTAATTTTCTCTTTTACTACCTGTGAACTTGCCCAGCTTCCTCTTCAAACGAGAGTCCTTTTAAATAAGCTGTTTGTAGTTTTATTTTTAAAAATTCGTTTCTGAAATTTTGGATTTCTAGAGATTTTAGTAGACTAGATCCTTTTAATAATATCCAATAATCCATATTGCAATGATTTGCTATAATGCTTTGAATGATTTTGGACTCCAAGCTGTACTTAGCATTAGTCAGGCTAAGGCCACCCAAGAATTCTGCCATCCCCTTGATGTGGGGGTTGCGAGGGGAGGGTGTACGTTACTCCACTGTATGATGATGACTGTATATTAGTTAGAAGAATGCCAGGTCAGGGCCTGAAAACAACTTCTCTGTGGCCTAGACACACTGGGCTTGCACCTAGAGTTATGGTCTTGTGTGAGCAATTTTCTTTGATTGCAGGAGCACTCTCGAGGTTAATTCACACACCCTAACTGCAAACTTGTACGCCAGTCTGGTGATTAAAACTGTTGCACTGCCATTTATGAACGTCATTCAAGAGGTGTTTTCCAACAGGATAAAAGCATGCTCTATTAGAGTGTCAGTGTGTTACTTTGGCTTGCTTGATCACCAAATCTTTTGCTAATCAAGCACGAACGTGACAGCATTGGACGACAACGACAGCGTCATCCCAAACCGGAATTAAACAATCTTATATTGACCGATCAAGAGTAGCAGGCTTCAAATTCCATCCCACAAACTGATACCCGACACTTGTACGATACAATGCATGCATGTTTACATGCTTGCATTTAAAATTCTTCCAGTTACACCGGTTTTTAATGTATCATCATTTCACATTTGAGATGACTCTTCTCGCGCTTATATTAACCTGTGACCTTGAAAGTTAAGTCAAATATGTTACCTAGGCAAATGTATTGCCGAAGTTTCATTACTCTACAATACCTTTTTCTTGATGCTGAGATTTTTCCCCATCAATGTAATATGTTTCCAAGAGAAACTAAGCACGGCTGTGAACTAAAAATGAACTTGTTTGACTCGAATCCTATTCGTTTGTTCGATTAAAAATTTGTTCATAAAATGCTTGCAAAAAATTTGTACAGATTACAACAATACAAATATACGGAAGAAAGATAGCTAGGGCAAGCACGACTCAAATAAGTGGAAATCATCGGTGTTATACAATCAGGGGCGTCTTAAGACTCTTTAAGGCCTTGGGCCCCTGCTCAAAAGTAGGCCTAATTTATGATCCTTAAAAGCAGGAGCGTAGTTACCACAGTGTTAATGATACGGTGCCCCAATATATGTAAGGAAAAAAATCGTAAAATTTTAAGGGGCCCCAAAAATGGAAGGAGTTTTGTGAGACACAAGGCTCTCTCATGACTAGTTACGCCAGTGCTTAAAAGAAGATACATGGTATATATTGTCAAATGCTTGTACAAAACTTAAACAAATCAATGTGTATGACTTACATTTGCACAAACCAGCTCAAACGACTGCTGTCTTTTGATTGAATGAGTAAGGGTGGCAAGCATAGGCCTATTTTTGGACAATAGTCACCATAAAATAATGCAGTCTTGCTACTGTTACCAGTTGACATATATTCCGAAATTCTAATTTTTCGAAAAATACACACATTCGAAAATAACATTTGACCATAAAAATTATTCAAACCATAATCTTATGAAGGCTGACTCGAGAACGAGACCAGGTCCCCATTGAAGTCGAGGCCCAGTTAGCCCCTACCTTAAGACGTCCCTGGTTACAATATTGGTTCAAGATATTTTTGTTGCACGTTGAATTTATAACAAGAATCCATAAAGCTTGGGGCCCCTGGCGGCCACCAGGTCCCCCAGCCACTTAATCCGCCTCTGATGACATTACGATACTTTAATGTTAATTAATAAAAATTAATTGCCACTTAATGTTGTGATTCTGTCATATGTATATACATATTTATATTAATTGTAACTATTTAATAAAAAGTAACTAAAATGAATTTTTTTTGTCTATCTAAGTAGGAATTGCCTTAAATTTCTTTTTATATTACTTGTTTATGGTATAAAATATGTTTCGCATTTTTTCTCCTATATCGTAATGTTAAATGAGACATTACTTTACATGTTAAAAGGTAAAAGCAATTATTAATATGCAATATTTTAAAATTTTCAAAACACTACATTTTAAATAGATGAATTAAAATGTTCCAAGTATTTCATAAAACTTAAGACATTTCAATATATGAAAATGTGCTTCGCGTTTTGTTCGGGGCCTTGTAAATATGGCAAAGACAGCCTTAAGGATTTTTTTTAAAAAAAATTTGAACCTGAGGTATTAGAAATATGCTCGCTTTAAATTTCTTTTTAATGTAAAAGGAAGTCTCAAACCAATAACTTACATTGAATTATTATAGTGCGAAATAAGAAGGATGGCAAGAAATAAAACAAGCAACACATTAACATTCTATTATCAGAATAGGGGCTAAACGGAACTTGAATGCGAAAAGGAAAGCGGAACAGCTAAGATTTTTTAAGAAACAAAGCTGTATTGTAACACACACACACACACATAATAAAAACTGTGTTGTTACAATGATGATTTGGAAATGCTATTAAAAATACATGAATAAGAATACAAACTATTAGAAGCAATGAAGATAAAAAAAAGAACCTATATTCTCTGCGATTTATTACAGAGCTTCATCCTTAACATTTAGATTTTCTGCTCTAGCTTATACATATATTTGTTTATTAATTGTATTATTGATTAGATTTCTCCACCTAGCCAAATCATTTGCTTGGA
The DNA here is from genome assembly GCA_019973975.1 of Trichonephila clavata. NCBI lineage: Eukaryota > Metazoa > Arthropoda > Arachnida > Araneae > Nephilidae > Trichonephila > Trichonephila clavata. The sequence continues at coordinate 34,696 of BMAO01034061.1, forward strand.
AATAGTTTGTTCACAGTATAAATAAACAAAACAGAAATATCAATGAAAAAGAAGGATGTAGAAAATGAAAAGATGTTTACGGCATACTTAGAAAGTTCCGGATTAATCTATTCTTCCTTTGTGTTATATGTTTTTAAACATTGCTGTAGTATTCGATGTAATTTCCTTTGCTATTTTATTGTAATGAAACAAGTGAGGGTAAAACGGGATGTTAGCGTGCATTTGTGCCTAACCGTTACACGCCAGTTAGTTCGTGTCGTTGGTTCTGCATTCTATAAACAAGAAATTGTGTCAAGCCCCAAGGATACGATAAAAACAGTCTAAATAAAGCATTATATTTATTTTTACCCTTGACCGTGAAAAAATATTTTGAATTTTGTGCAAAGCTAAATATAATTTGTGCTCTTTCTAGAACAATTAAAGAAATTAGGTAAGAAATAAGTATATATTTAGCAAATGAAAAAAGGGTGTTGGTTTATTATTAGAGTTTTTGAACATTTGTAGAAACCAATTGCATAAGTTATATTTTCGAAAAGAAAATAAACAAAATGTAAATTGAAAATTAAGGTTATTAAATATTTCATTAATATATTTGAGCAACAAGCATGTAAAATTCGCATATTAAATTTTTAATTATTACTCTTACGGGTAAAATATTTTTAAAATTTATGCTTGCTTATTTACAGGATAATATTATGCATAAAAATGACAGCAATGACGCCCACAAAGGTGGTGTTTAGGGATTCAACACCTAGATTTTTAATATTCAGCATCAAAATAACCCATCTGAGCTTTTAAAAATATCTTTTTATAAAAATATAACCTCTTCCATAAAAGAAGTCTGTGTATGTTAATGAATTACAGAGCAAATCAAGAGGACCAGTAGAAAATTAACTTCTGTTGATTCCTTTAGTTACATTTTTGATAAATCATCTAGATAGCGAGTAGGTAAATAGCCTAAAAAATGAAAGTCTAGGATCCACTAATGATAGATGAAGTCATATTCCTTTGCAAAATAAAATATTTTATATACCTTTTTTTCGATTTTTATTTTATTCTAAACCTTAAAACTCTTTGAGGATCTAACACAGCCTTTTTTTTCTCCGTATGACTCGTTTGCAAATGTTTAAAAATTGCGAGACCGAAAATTTTTTTAAGGTGTATAAACCATTTAAAGGTTAAGACACTTCTGTACTTCGTTTGAAAGATTTAAATGTTCAAGGATGAGATGGATAATCTTAAAAGCGTGCTTAACATTCGGCCTATAAGTCATGCATTATCTCTGTTCCCCTTCATAAAAATTACTTCGTGTAAGGAACACAGTTCTTATAAATAATTTAATTTACTTATATCTACCTTATTTATAATGATGTTGTAAATACTCATCCTTACACACAGACATCTTAAGACTTTTTGTGTCCCTGGGCCCAGAGAAATCTTAAGATTTTCTAAGGTCCGGGGCCCTTATGCAAAAGTAGGTCCTACCTGTGATATTTAAAAATAGACATTATATAGCATGCATTGTCAAATACTCGTACAAATGATAATTTAAAACATATAAATGTGTGCACGACGCACGACTTACAATCACACAGACCTTGGCACAAACCGGCTCAATCGATGACCGCATTTCGACTAAATGAGTTGGATGGTTGTTTATGGTATTAAGTCTAGGCCTTGACATGGGCAATGGTAATTATATAATAACATAGTTTTACCACTTTTGCCAGTTGACATGCAGTTTAAAATAGTTTTTTTTTCTTGAGAAAATGTATGGGAATAACATTTGACTATTTAGGAATCTAGATCATGATCTCACTAAGATTAATTCGAGAACAAAATGTGGGCCCCCACGGAGGGTGAAGCCTTGGGCCCGGACCGAGTTGGCCTATGCCTTAAAACGTCCCTGCTTACACACACATACTGCTATAATAAGACTGGATTCAAGACGTAACAGACATCCTTCTAAACAGTTCAACCACATGTGGAAATTAAGTGTAATATTAATATATACACAACGTATGTAGCGACGTGGTTGTTTTAATTTTAATTTTTGTCTTGTTAAATACTTTATTTTATAAGTGAAACTTTTTTGTGTGGATATTTGATTTTACTTAATTTTTCTTCCTTGAATAATGTGTGTTTCATTTGATTCGGTTAAATAGCCATTCCACCAGTCCTCAAAGGTCTAATCACCTGGGAAAAGAATTCATTTAAGCTGCTATAAAATTTTTTTAGATTGAGTGGAAGGTATATCTCCCACACAGGCACACAAACGCGCACACAAGAATTGAATTTGAAGCAATCTTGACAATTTTACAATGCTACTTTTCGGATCGGTTATCCTAAAAAAATTGATCTTATTGCAATAATTTAAATTTTACAATTTAGAATGATAACTTGTCCCAGTAAAAAAAAACAAAAAAAAAACATTAATCTATAACCTAAAGATTTTCAACTAATATATCAGAGAATTACAAATACAAATAATAAATAAATATACAAGGTATATATTTGAATATATTCGGAAAAAAAGTCAGAACCAAAATAGTCTACTAAATAAATTGTGCCCATTTTTTTTAATAAAGACAAATAAGAGTTTGCACAAAAAACGATGCATGTTTCGAGACTCTTCATCTTAAAATTATCCGCATACATAGATGTATATCTATTAGAGCTCAACAAATTTTTAAACTTTATCTTTGAATTAAAATTTAACATCAGGAGGCTTAGGAGTGTTTGCTATGAAATCTAAAGGCCTGGAACAAATGGTTATATTATCAGGCATGTAACCCTTGTTATTCAAAATTTTAATTGCACGCATACTAAATTTATATGTGCATAGTCCATGTAAATATTTTCTAATCAATATTGTTATCATTTTATCAAATTTTGTATTTCAGTTGGGAAATTGCACTTAAAAGACACTTCGTGCAGTGTGATGATAAAGGAAATATGGGAGTTTCACACGAAGTAAAGTATGTTATTCAAGACAAAGAATTAACTAATAAAAATCCAGATAATACATAGATTTATAGATAATATATATATATATATATAATCAGTTATATAATGATATTGTGTGGAGCAATTCATTTACAAAATTGCTATTAAATATATAGTATGCCTTTAGAGGCATTCACAGAATTTAAATGTAACATGACACAACAGATTAATAAATATAACTTAAGTACAGATAATTACCTCTTTTTTAATAATATTAAAAATCAGATTAAAAAATTACAAAATAAATTTTTTATAGTACATAAAACATTTTGATAAAAATACAGCTTTTATTAAGTCATCAATTTCTGATAGAGAAATAAATAATCGAATTTTGACTTTTCATAAACAATTAAAAATAATTTTAAATTTACACATGTATTTCTTACTCCTAAATTTCATAAAGACCCAGTTAAGTTTAGAACAGTTACTAATGGTTTTATACATATATCAGCAAATCAGGCAAAATTCTCCATGAAATATTACAATCTTAAAACTCATTAAACAAATTAAAGATAAAAAAGATTATTTTCAGTATATAGTTTAGATTTTGCAGATCTTTTTAACTCTATTAATATTGATGATATGATTAAAATACTTGTAAAAACACATAAAGATAATTTATTTAAAAATGTCAAATATGATAGATTTGGTTCTCTACTTAGGTTTGTTCTAAAAGAGAACTATGTATATCATAATGGTAAATATTATCAACAGATTAAAGGTTTGCCACAAGGTGGCCCAGCTAGCAACTGTCTTGCAAATTTATATTTACATTACTTTGAAAATAGTTTCATTGACAACTCAGAATATTACTTTTTTCGCTATTCGCTATTTTCGAATATTACTTTTTTCGCTAGCTGCATGGCCCGGCATTGCACGGGCTGTTCCAAAGGTATAGATATTTTTGCCTTAAAAATTTCCCCTTCCCGTCTTGGTGTAAGCACTTTTCCTGGTGTGTTTGTGACTTCCATATTAATATATCAATAAAATACCCTTTTTCGAAATTTCTTCCACTTCTTTGCTCCATCGGTCTGTTTCCCGACAGATTAGCCCGGTGTTGCACAGACTATTACTGAGTACATGGCTTTATTCCCATGGAAATTTCCTATTTCCCTCTCAACGCCAGCACTTCTAGGACAGTGTGATTTCTATATTTATGTCATTAAAATATTCCCTTTTTATCCGAACTTTATTCTATTACTTTTTAGGAATATTTCTTTTCACTCGTTTAACCCGGTGCTGTGCGGGCTTTTTGAAGTATAAAACTCGTTTTCCCTCTTTTTTTTCCCTCAAGGATATGATCAAATTTCTATTTTCGATTAATAATTTACAAAATTATTCTTATTTAATCCAATAGAAAGCAGCCATTGTACGATTTTTAAAATAATTTACTAATTGATTATAAAAACCATACTGTGTTTTAGTTTTTTTAAAAAATATATTAATTTACATTTATATATAGCTGCATGGTCCGGCGATGCACGGGATTTTTCTTGTGCATAACTGGTCTTGTTATTCTGTTTTCACATTCACAATTAACATGTTTGCCTACGTACTCTCCGAAAGTTGTCTTTCCGCGCATGCAACGTAAGCCCTCAAACTCTTGAATTCTGTGGTAGGCTTACCACCATTAATTATTATTGGCAGGGATCGATTTTGAGAGTTATTTTAGTTATATTTTTACAGTTCCCCGAAACGAAAAACTACCTTTTTTAAAAAACAGTTTTATGTATAAAAAAATGTCAAAAGATAGAAATTGATAGATAGATGAAAAGATAGATTGGGGGAGTAATGTACATGTTTCTATATATTTAGAAATACTGTTATTAATTACACACAACACAATAAATTTCTAGTTTCAAATAAATCAGAAAAAAAAAACTATAAATATTTTACTAAATAATGTTTAATTCAAAAATACCCAATAAATTTTATTAATAGATATTTGAATAAAAAAATTCTAAATAATAAGGATCAAATTTCCATAGTTCATTAATAGGTTATTATTATAAATTTATTATTTTTCCTAGATAGATATAGGTACCTCCAAATTCTAATTTTAGATAAATTACTTGTTCTCATAGTTTTTTTTTAATTTAACTTTTTTTTTTATTTTAATTTTTTTTAAAAATCATATATAATCTTAGTGTTTCTAAGGTAATGGTAGTATGTTTACAATTCTTAGCTTATTGTTTCTATGCTTTTCATACTTTTCCTAAGTGCTACTTTTCAGCCATTGCTATGCTTTGAATTTGTATTTGGGTCCAAATTCTGGCAATAACTTGTTTATTGTACTCAGATTTAGCACTGGCTCTGCATTTTTTAATGCAATTTTTAGGTAAGTTACCCTTTTCTCATAATGGATTCAGATTTTCTATCCCTTATTTTCAATAAGTTTTTGCTCAGTATTATTAACAGAAAGGGGGACGGTTGGCTGGCCACAAAACATGTTCAACCCCACTTTTATATAAATTATTTTATATTTAAGCTGTCCTAAGTCCTCAATGTTTACAATACCGTAACATCCATGCTTTTATATTTTGCTCTATTATTTTAATTTTCCATATTTCATTTAAAATCTATTTTCTAGTTATCTTACAATTTCAATTCTTTTCAGTTTGATCATGTTTATGCATCTCTCTCTTGTAGAGAAATTTTGATTATATATATTTTTATATATTATCTCTAATTTTGTTCCCTAGTAATAATGAATTTACTTGATCAAAATCACTGTAATTCCTTCGTATCTAATAACATTCTTTCACGCTAAGTTTGTTCATTCATTGTTATTTGATAATTTGTCACAAGACTAGAAAAAAAGTCAATTGTCTAGTATTTAGAACGTGATAAGTATTTAATCTTGCCTATCATGCAAAAGATATTGTCGATTGAGTAACATTTTAACACGTTAATAGAAATAGAAATTTAAAGATATATGATGACGACACACACAAAAAGATAGTTGATTAAAAGTAATCTGTTCATCTAAAAAGCAGAACTCTACATTTAAAAAGAATTGCAATAACTAGTTGAGTTTCTTGTGTCTAAATTTCAAATAGGTGAACATTTGTCTTTTAATTATTTATGATTGAAATCAATATTTTTGTCAGAGATACTTGTAAAAGCAATCCTCTAAAGGTGTGGTGTTTCTTCTACGACCCCTGGTATGCTTTTACAAATCATTTCCACCTTCAGTGGCCTTTTTTAATCGCGAGATGACACTTTTTGATACACCCATGGCAGCAGTTACGTGGTGACACTTTGACCTACTTCCTGTTGTCCAACTGCTCGTCCATGACCGTAGTCACTCAAATGATGCCTTGCTGACATTTTGCTCTTAATTATTGAAAGAACCAAACAAAAATACATTTTTATAACATCCAGCACTATTTTCATCAAACAGCATGGTTTTTTCGTATGAATCATGAGCTTGTATGTACTGTCTTTTATACAGATACGAGTCCTGGTATACCAAGCCCTTTGAACTTGAAATTACTTTTATCGTTTAGCTGTCTGAGATGCAATTTTGAATAAATCACACTTGTTTCTTAGAAATTTTCAATCAGTGTATTTCTAACAAGGTCGATCTAGGTCTCAAGGCGCAGCAACCAGACGAGTGAAATTACGAAGAAAAATATCCAGCCAAGCATTTATAATAACATTGTTTTGAAATTTTCGTGTTTAATATTGTATTGTAATATTTCAAAAAAGATAAGTAAACTGGTATATTACCCGAATACTTCTTAGAGCAATGTAAAATTACACAATAGTGTGTGAAGTTGGCACTGATGTTATATTTCACCATATTTTAGGTTAATTAAATTTATTATATATTTTTAATAGAGAGAGAGAAATATCAATTTAAGGTATCCGACTACCCTAAAACTGTAAACTTTGCCAAAAATTGGCAAATTTTTTTATGATTTTATTTTATGGGCCATCTTATTAGCTTTATAAAAATACCAAGTTTATCATTTTCCGTTTACTAGAACAAAAACTACAAGTGTTTTAGTAAAAGCAAATGCCTTTACATTAAGCAAGATGTCATACTTTAAAACGCCTTTTACTCGAAATGTGATTTTTTGAAAATAATCAAACGGGGTCAGCGATTGCTAAAAAAGTTTTGAACATAATTAACTGAAATTTTTTCTGTAAGTTCTGTATAATAGTAAAATTGTTTTAACCTTCAGATTTATCAATCACTGTTTTATTACAAAATTTACAGTCCCTTATGCGAATATAATCACTGTCTTTTTAAGCATTTTCGTATAGTAACCGAGATAAAGTGCTCTAGTTTTTGTAAAAAGGAAAATATCTCTTATCCTAAAGGTTATTTCAAAATGGAATAATATAGCAACACATTAGATTGAAAAAATTGAAAATTTGTTCATAAATCTTTGGTGCAGAACGAACCGTGTATATGCAATTTTTTGTCAATTTTTACCTATTTTTTCCCATTTTAGTAATAATAATTTCTTTTTCTGTTCTTAATTTTAGCACATTTTTCTTAAAATGCACTAAAAAAAATCTAAAAATAACAAAAAAATCCCAATATCTTCTTAAAAAAAAAAAAAAAAAAGTTGTCGCAACCAGTTGAATACCTTAAAAATGCTGGGAAGCGATCACTTTTAATTCAGAATCCCAGAATTAAACGGAAATTCTCAAAAAGAGAAAGCTTAACAGACTGTCCATATAATTTGATTAGAAGTGTACATTTATTTCCCTTTATTTGTTCTTTTTACAATTTATAAAAGTTTGATTTTAAAGTATTTTGATACCTTCGAAAGATTCATCACCTTAGATTTATACTATTTAAGAATTGTTTTGTACTTGAATTTTATTGCCTGTTTCAAGTGTTTTCAAATTAATTTCTAATTCTCTTTGTGATGGATCTATACGCGTGCTTCAACCAATCCTCTTGGAAAATCTTTGGGCTATCAATCACAACCAGCCTTTTAGGTAGAAGAAACCGTGATATGCAGATTAGGTTGGTTATACAAGGGGTGATCAAATGAAAAGATACGAAACGACATAAAAATGAAACAGTTAAATATTTGCATATTCCGCCAAGGGAGAATGTAGCGAGACATCTCGGGATGCCATTGGAGACTGACTGGGATCGGATCATGCGCGGGTGCCCGCAAGCGCAGGAGAGAGCAAAGGCTCTTATAAAAAGCGACGTCCAAATGATGCGAGCACAGAATTACTCGAGCACAGAAAAAGCATTAACTCCGATGTGTACTGTGAGACACTCCGACGCCTACGCAGGTCCATCAAGAACAAAAGACCGGAGCTGCTCACGGAGGGTGTGGTTCTGCTCCATGATAACGCGCGTCCACACGTCTCCAGAGTCACACAAATGGAACTGGACAAGTTCCAATGGGAGACATTGGACCATCCATCCTACAGCCCGGACATGTCACCCTGCGATTTCCATGTGTTTGGTCCACTAAAGAAACACCTGAAAGGAAAGCGCTTCAACTCGGACGACGTACTCAAGGACACTGTGAAGGACTGGGTCTCGTCACAGCTACAGGAATTCTGGGAACAAGGAATCCTGCGGCTTGTTCATCAGTGGGATCGTTGTGTTCAGGCCTATGGTGTATATTTTGAATAAAGTCTATATTTGTACCCACCGTGTCGTTTCGTACCTTTTCATTTGATCACCCCTTGTATATAATATAGGTTTTCTAGCTAGGGAGATGAATAGATGGATAGACGGAAATGCATGGAGATTGAAATTTTGAGAATCTGACGACGAGGAGAGATAGCTACCGATCAGGTATTAGTATAATCACTCAGGCATTAAATAGTTGAAGATATTAAAGTGACGATTGGCTAAATTGTAACTCAAATATTAGAGTAGTGGATTGATCCCATAAAAGGAGGATCAATGTAATAGAAGTTTTCTCATCTGCGTCTCTCGAGGTTTATTCTCCTATTGCTCTTACTAGGAACACCTCTTCTTGTTTGAATATTAGAATTGTGTCTGTTGATTATTTGTGTGTTCAATAAATAGTTGAAAAGTATTAAGGCGAGTCATCCTTCACTTCCTCCCAAACCTCTAGCCGGGGCCAAGAGTAGATCGCGTACGTTATATCTTTATGTCGACATCTCTAAATTCTAAATTAATATAAAATATTTATTTTGTATTGTTCAATGTAATGCCTTTCCTATTTCCGAATTTTTGTTCGCTGGTTCATGCTATCAATGAATAAATTGTTAATGATTCTGTGCGAATAAAAGGCACCACTCAATAAGTCTCCGATCTGTCTCATATATATATGGTTGACTCAACATTTTTGACTGACCCATATGATTTCTGGATAGTATACACACCAACCTTCAAACGATACATATCAAAATTTCATGGAATCCTGATAATTAGTTTACAGGTTAAAGTGGTTTTAATGACCACAGATTTGTAATTTTCAAAACAACGAATAAAAGAAGAATTCGTGTATTGAATATACTTTGTTTTTGATGGCGAAAAATATTGTTGAAGCAAAACATTAGCTTGATAAACGTTATGGAGATTACACCAGGAAAATCAACAATTATTAGACGATCGTACAAATTTCAATGTTGCTGAACGCTCTGATCGCTCAAAATTGGCAGTTGTTCTGGAAAATAAACAAAAGTCTACAATATAGATTTGAAAAACCGTAAAATGTTAAGTTGCGTGAGATAGCTGACACCTTAAAAATATCAAAATGTAGTATATTTACAATTTTATACGAACATTTGAGCACGCGTAAGTGTGTTACGCTTGTTCACACTCCAGACCAAAAACAACAACAACAAATCGGCAAACAGAGCGTTGCTTAGAGCGGTTCAAACGAGATAAAAAACCGGCATATGACAATAAAGGAAACATAGATTCACCTGACATCTGAATGAAACATACCTGAATAAAAAAGATTGTGTACTGAGGGAACTGCAGTGGGTAAATGTTGTCCAGTGACCAGAAATTCAAAGGTCAGCTGATGTTTTGGTATTCGTATTTGGGGACGTGCATGGCATTTTGTTCATCGACTGCCATGAGTAAGGTCAAACTTTCAATAGCAAATATCACTGACATCATTGGATTGTTTCGAGGGTTGAAATCAAGAAGAAACAGCCTCACATGCAAAAAAAAGTGCTGCTTCATCGAAACAATACCCCGAGTCATGCCGAGGAATGTGATGAATCAATTGAATTAAATAGCTTTACATTGCTTCCTCACCCACCATACTCTCCACATCTGACCCCCCAGAGACCAAACATCAAAAGGATGCTCTAGGGAAAGAGAATTGGCTCAAATGAAGAAATGATTTCCGAAACTGGGGTCTAAGTCTGAGAGCAAAGACAAATCGTTCGACAAAAAGGCATCGAAAAGTTTATGGAGTATTAAAACGAATATATCACTCTTGAAGGGGAGTATGCTGCTGAATATAGCCAAAATATTAAGCCAGTGAAGCGAAAGTCAATAAAGCTAAAAACAGATTTTCTTAGTTCGACCGGGGACTTATTGTGTGATGGGTTATTATAGTACGCCTGTATTCTCAGTATGTTAATTCTCCGATTCTCATTTTATTTAAGGAATAACAAATTAATTTTATCATTGTGTATAAGGGGTGTACCTCCGTCCACCTAACGGTGGACACACTCCTGTAGTACGAATTATACAACTGTTTATATTCATTGTTCAAATTGTAAAACTGTAGTTTACATGTTGTATGTATTTCTATTTTTTTTTTTAAATATAATGTAAGCAAAAAAAAAAAAAAAAAAAAACTCAAATTTCAAGTTCTTATCTCTGCATTTTTATTTGTACTTCAATTTAGTGCCTCTTCAAAAACAACGTTTTGAATCATCTTTTCCTCTAAATTACACTGAATTTTTATTCCATCTTTTCTTTTGCAATTTGACAGAGCCACATACAATTGTCCATGAGTAAATATTGTTTCCTTCGATGTTACACATAAACTGACTTTTTCAAAAGTCTGCTCCTGTGATTTATGAATATTCATTACAAATACCGATATCTTTGGGAATTGCTTACGTTACATACAAATAACATATCCAAATCTTCTCAAGTGCCCAGTGTGATCCTCGCGTGCATACAATTTCACCTTTCTTATCTCCTGATAAAAATTCACATTACAGTATATTCTTCAGAATATTTTCTACTACTAATCTTGTGCCGTTACACAGTCCACCTGTAATACATACATTTCTTAACAGGATGATGATATAGCCTAATTTCAAATTCAGTTTAGCGGGTGGCATTCCTGATGGAGCTATTCATGATATATATTCAGATGGATACTGTAGCATAATATTGTCTTTATGATCGCCATCGTCACAACCAAGAGAGAGGACTTTGATCCATAGAACTGCATATTACAATATCACCAGATAATCTTGTTAGAATACAATTACTAATTTTTTTCATATCGACATTTCGAGCAGACAATTTTGCCCTATTACTCATTTGTTCCATTGTTATCACCAGGATACATTTTTCAACAACATCATCACTCTAAAGTTCCTCTGGAGGTGTTAGTTTGATTTCACTTTGATGACATCCAATTACTTTTTCGATCCAAAAATTTCCTTTTTAAATGTCTCTCAATGAACCTATTAGGTGCTTGTTACTAGCACTCAGTTAAATAATTAAATTCAGGTTGCTAAACTTTAATTAAATTCATCAGACTTTCATCATCTACTGGATCCTTATTACACGTGCTTCCTTTAGGCAGTCAGTACAGCGAGTGAGTGTGGTTCTCCCCTCTCACCACGGTTTTAAACAAAATACAGTTTTGTTCACAGTTAACAAGATATATTATTAACACAGATAAAAAGTAAAAATACAAAAACTGAAATATAAATTGTGAGAATAATTTTAAAAATTAACAATAATTAAATGCATCTAAATAAAAAATTAGTTTTACGTTTATTATTTAAGTTTAACATTTATCATTTATTCTAATAGAATTAAATTAGTTTTTCTAGAGCCATGCCAAGCATCATTCAACTGATTTCTGAAAATAACTAGACAGTTGCAGCCCTCTAGTGGCGAAATATTGATTTTTTCCCCTAACACACCACAGAATTTACATTCTTTACTTAAATCACCATTGTTCAAATATTTTCATGGTTCGCTCGGTTAAAGTGTTGAATTGGGGAAAATGAAGTGTAGAAAAGGAAACTAGGTAGAATATACGGTTAAAGTGTAAAAGAGTAGACCCTTTGGTGCAGTCAATTGTTTTGCGACCGGAATTTATTGCCAAGCAACTTAATGTAGCGGTAGGTCTTCCGAAAATTTACATAGGGGAGTTTTGCAATAAAAATAAAGAAATATTAATGAAATTTTTTTTAAAATATAAAAAATTGCTTAAATATTTATAAAATAGTTCATTGACGACTGGAATCGGTCACCAAAATATTTACTTCGCCCAGGGGCTCACTATTCTACAGTTTAAATGTACGTTCTATTGATCTTCCTTTTCTTTTCTAACTGCTCAGGGTAGAAGTTTTCAACTCTTCGTCAAGTTCGAAGTTTTTCAAACTTTCTCTTCAAGAGATTTCAGTTTTCGACTAATCTCTTCTTAAAAAATTTCTGCCTTTTGTACACTTTCTTCATTTGTTCTTTTTTTCCGAAAAATTCGTTCGCGATGTTCCTCTTCAGTTAAATCCAACTTTTTACGATCCATATTTTACTAACTGTACTTTATAAGAAATAAATTTATTACATCATCACGAAAACCTTTTTTTTATGTGTAGACATGTTTTATACATAATTTTGTACATCTTTGCGTATATTCTGTTCTCAATTATGCTTGATTTGATCACAAATTACACAACCTCGCTCTTTTAATTTCCAGAAATGTATTCCTGATGTAATGTTGTGTTAATCTTTGAGCTTGAAGTAATTGATTCAACTGGAAATTGCACCTTATTTCCAAATTGTAACTATAATATTGAACATGAGTTTCTACCTTTTTATTATTGTTCTCGTGCGCGCGTATTTTTAAGAAAGAGAAATAAGTGAATAAACTTATGACATCATCACGAAAAAACTTGTTTAGAGTTTACTCCTAAATAATCGATTTTCATATAAAGCCCCCGGTATGGAAATTTTTCATCGTTTCTAAAATTACACGATCCTTCTTTTCTTACCAAAATCAAACAAAAAGTAAGAACAGAATCGGAAAGATAATTTATTTTTCTACGATAGGGTATGATTTATTTTACAAAATAACGATATTTTACATTTTTTACGATTTTTTCTAAAATGAATCAATATTGCTGAGTTTTAATGAAAATAATTTTTCAATCATTCGATACGGATTTTTATCATTGCAATGAATAGACATTATGTACTAAGAAAGTGCAGACTTTGGTCTTTTAGAATCAGTGATTTAAAATATAAAATGCGGAAGACTTTTTTTCTTATGATTTTTCAAAAAATACTAAAAATTTTAATTAAACATGTAACATTTTCACCCTTATAAAAAAAATCACACGAATTTTTTACCTTGTGTCAAACATTATTATCTGTGTTTTGTCAAAGATTGAAAAAATTGCTTAAAAATTACGGATTTTGAAAAATGTTTGTGTTTTTCGTTTAATACCCTTTTTTACAAGAATTCATTTACGCAGCATTTTTTTGCCATTTTTTCTTAAAAACTACCGTTGTTTGTTATCGATGTGTGAAATTTGGAAGGTATAATTTAAAAATTCAGCCTTAAAAAAATTAAAACTTTAAAAAAACTTCGCAAATTACGTTACCTATTGTTTTACTCACTGTCAATATTGGCGTCGAAAACTAGGTTTCGAACCTAGCGACTTTTCGCGAGTAATGACTTATACTCCATTCCACCTTAACTTGGCAGTCCAAATCATATCCGCTGCTGTGTTACACCGGAAGAAGAGGTTGACTATAACAAATAAAAATCACCAAATTTGGAGAGTAAAAAAAAGTGCGTGAAAAATTTATTTTTGTTGTCTTTAATTGTATAAGTTCATTTACTACATCCGATATTAAAACATAAATTTCTATAATATTTGTAAAAACCTTAATAGCGTTTACTCCATTAGCATTTTTTAAATTATAATGATATAAGTAATTATTAACAATACATGTAAATTACGTTTTTGTATGTTATCTTATGGTACAATGAAGCATAAAATAGAATTTTGAAAGTCATCAAAAATTTATCAGTTTTAAAAGTTATTATCCTTTGCGAGAGGGCGTGAAACTTTTAGTTTATTTAAGAAATATTTCGATGTTCAAAAGTTACATTACTGACAAAATAAACAAAATTGAATTCACAAATAAATTCTGTTCAATAAGCAAAACTTTTAAAGAAAAATTGATCGATTTAAAACTGTTATTTAAAACAATGATAATTATTCTTTGCTTTGAAAATTTTAGCCTTATATTTTTTCTAAAAAGTTTCATTGATAGTTGTCCTTTTTAGGACATTTAACCTTTTATTGGTTTCTTTCTTTCTTTTTTTTTTTTGTTGCTTTTAATGAATTAGATTTTTGCTTTAGTGCAATTTCTTAAGCAAACGGTTGCCACGAGAAATTGGAAAATGATTATTAGTAATCGATTTTATAATTTCAAACCCAAGAAGGAAATTATTATTTTTAAATAATGAATATGTTTGTTTTTATAATATATTTTACATCAGATACGTTTCCATTTTTCAATACGTTTCCATTCTCTTAATCTATGAGGTACGGAAAAAAACAATTAAAAGAATCAAAAATGATAGGGACAAATGATAGATACGTTTCTATCATTTTAAATCTTTTTCTTATATATAGTGAATGTAAATAATGAAGATTTTGCATTTATTTTATTAATTTTAAATTTTAAGTGTATTTATATATATATACTAGCTTTTACCCGCGGCTCCGCTCACGTTGATGTCTTTAAATAACTGTCAAAGTCGTAATCAGTATCATTAGAAAGTAAATAATTTAGTATAGTAATTTTTTTTATTGCTTGACTGGAACCAATAAAATTTAAAAATTGTAAAATTGAGCTCAGTTTTAAAAAACTGAAAACGTAATTTATTATAATTATTAACAACAAATATTCAATAATTAAACTATTAATATTTTTAAAAATCGAAAATATCTACGTCTAATATATAATTCCTCTTTAAAAGAACTCAAAACAGAATATTATTCTAAGAGATGCTACTGTATACCATATTATATGTTCTTCCGTCAGTTGCAAATAAGTGAAGATTTGGGCATTCGACACACCGATCAGGCTACATATAGTTGGCCATGGGAAAAACATTGCTTTTCCAAATGCAATCCTGCTATCTGAAATGTTAGCTTTGTTAATAGCAACAGTGAAACTGGAAATTGAACTTGTTTGAATTGAAACGGTAGGTCAGTGGGGATACTTGGAATTCGAGGTATGATAACACTATCCTTTTTCATGACATGTGTTCAAATATGGGCACCAAGTATGTTCTGCATCAGTTTTGTGATCCAAAGCCTCATTCCTTTACATAGTAGAGGAGTATCAAGATTTTGCATAACTTGTACATTTAGTTTTAATTGAAGTTTATGTGAGGGTACACCCGAAAGTTCAAGTGAATTTAAGAACTCCGTGGGATATGAAGTACTTTATTCTTTATCCATGATTGTATTCACTGATAAATATTTCTTCAATCCCCCCCCTCCCCCGCTCGTCGTTTAAATTTTCAATGTTGATTTTATGGACAATGTCATTGTTAGGCGCCAATATTGATCTTGCGCGCAACCTTTGATCCCAATTTAAATTTTGTTGCAAGTCCAGGTAAATTTGAACAATAAGATTTACATCATTTTCTTCAATATTATAAAATTCTCTGGAAGTAAAAAAAATATAACCACCAGCATTTCAATTACGTCTCTATATAATGTTCCGAATCTACGTCATTATGAAGATACACTCTCATATTCGTTTTCAGAATGAATTGTTCAACTTTTTCCCCATAAGCTTGAATTCACCAGCTACCATTCCACCTATAATATCTGTACTATCTCGTAAATCCTGAAGAGTCCGATTAAACGCTTCTATAGATTTCTTGTGAGACATCGTACTTTCATCCCACACTAAAAGCTTATATTGTGAAAGCATCCTGCCTTGAGAGATATTTTTTCTGAAATTTCAGATGAGTGAATCTTCAAATGCAAGATTAAGCGATAATTTTAAAACGGAATGTGCAGTACGACCGTTGGTCAATAAAATCGCGGCTATACCAGAAGAAGTCATAGCAACTGCTATCTTCTGGGTTTTTTTGATGGTCATTAATAATAAGTTTAGTAAAAACATTTTTCCGGTTCCTCCAAGGGCGTCGAGAAAAAAGAGTGCACCAATGCCGGATTCTATTTTACGTAACACTTTGTTCTGGAGTTAATTGAGGGATAAATTCTGTAACTTGATGCAATGCTAGAAAATTGTAGTTTAATTCTCAAGCAATTTCATTATTAAAGCTATTTCCACCGACACGTCTAGGAGTAATCATTCAAAAATCATGTAGCTTCTTCCCAACCATTCTGAGAACCTTTATTGCGCTTCGTTGTAGATGTGTTCATTGAAAGGCATATTCGGTTGTTTTTCGTCGCAAAATATCTTCCGCCATGTAGTATTTGAACTTATTCCAAAAATTTAAAGTAATAAATACTTTCAAAACTAATCAAACTAATCAAAACTACTAAAGTAATCAAAACAATTTATGAAACTGTCAATTAATATTACCATAGAATTTTCAATATCACGCGCGCGCAATTCGCTAAAACTTCATTTCGTTTCCCTCTTTAAAAAGTGGGAGAAAATTTGCATTAAAATATCTGGAATTGTCGGAATAGAGAATTTCTTAGCCAACTTGGCGATATTTCGCAAAGTTTGAGTTTGACATTTAACAAATGTAACGAAATAAACGTTAGACGTTTAATGAAAAATCATTTAAAAAATTGCTTTTTGGGAAGATGCTAAATAACACTATGTTTTAGTTATTTGTTACAAATGTGAGAAAATTTTTATTCAAATTTCCATTATTGACCCAATGCATAATTTTGCGCCTTGGCGGGAAGACAGCAACGTCAACGTTTTCCCCGCATAGCTCCCTTTATCTTGGGAATATTGAGATAAACTATACCTTATGTTACTCCCTGATACTGTAGCTTTCCATTGGTGAAAGAATTTTTAAAATCGGACCAGAAGTTTCCAAGATTAGCTGGAACAAACAGACAGGCAGACAAAAATTTTAAAAATTTATTTTTTGATATAAGTACCGTATATACCTTTAAATGCATTTAATAAAAAGCTGCTAATTTGAAATTAAAAACAGACACTTCAATTTGATTTATTTGTATAGATAATAAAAAATGGGAGCTTTTTAGCATATATAGAAGATAGTTCTAAAACTACTGAAGAAACTGTATCATGTACTTCCACTCATACTTGGTGCTGATTTATATATTGATTTCGATAAAGGTGAAGGATTGAGATTAGCACATTTTTAAAATCAGATCTTAATTTGGATTTTGTTTCTGGTAGAGCACTGGTGAGACGATAAGGTATAGTACAGTTATTGATGCGATGTTTTCACGATTCGTAAACCAAGTATCTACGGATATTCACGTATCATATTCTAGTTACCACAAGCTTCTTGTCACAGTGATTAATATTGGCGAGAGTATTAATTTAATCAATACTCAAAGTGAAGTAAATCTACCTTCTTAACAATGTACTCATGCTCTATGAGTAACATACAATTTGTTGTTGTTGTTGCTATTGCCACCTGTCTGGCGTAGTCAGATCGAGGCCCACGAAATTCATCAAGGCATCGGGCTATATTGTACGCCTGTCGTTAGCCGTAGCTTTGAGCACCTGCAGGTGACAGTACGTTTTGGCTCGGTTCCACACCAATTTTGATTGAGAACACACTGGAAGTGGTCAGGGGCTTCTCACCTCTCTTCCCCTTCCACCAACCACACGAGAGGACTTGCGGCTCGACGGCTATTTAGAGCACCCCTATGCCGCGCGCGAAGGCACTATACATTTACAAACATCCATGTCTTCTCCGGGATTCGAACACAGGCCCTACGGCATAGCAGCCAGCGTCGCTAACCACTATACCGGATGGGCGACACGTACAATTTACGTTACATAATTGATGCATATTATATATATGAAATAGACGTGGCCGATGGAATGGATTTCTTTAAATGAGATTGATAAGGCAGTAAGGTGATTGAAGAAACTTGTTTATTCTTGAACACATAAAAGCAAGACAAGGACAACACAAAGAAAACGAATGCACACTGAGCTGCAGCCGGCTACATGTTTACACAGACAAAATACAGAAGCGAAAGAGGGCGTTGGTCACCAGGAATCTCGGTATTTACAGGCTTCTCAAATCACATGATCTGAGTGGGTGGATAGGTGTAGTTTAAAATACTCTCGTTAGGCGGCGGGCTAATTTATTACTAAAACGTTGGTCCTGAAGGGATGGACCATTGGTAGTTAAAAGTTATGAAAAAGGATTATATTACTGGGAATTATTACATTTCCCCCCTCCGCAAGACACGTGTGTACGCTGGGGCCCTTAGTACACACCCATATCCTACAGAGATATTAATTTTAAAATTTAAATTTAGATTAATATTTATTTTTAAATTTCCCTTCACTTTAACACATGAAAATGATTTGGAACAAGGAGAATATGTGGTAAAAAACTATGAAACAAATATGCATTAGTAAATTATAAATATAAAATTGCACAAAACAAAAATATCAAAATAAGATTATTAAATACCTAAAATAAAATGAAAACCGAAACTAAATTTTAAAAATAATTGTAAATGACACACATCCTGTAAAAGTTTTAGTTGAAACAAATGAAGTTAGTTCTTTCTAGTTGCCTTGCCCAAGTTAGCTAGACTTTGCAAGGTTGCGACGTGTCCGGACACTTGAAGATGTAAATATGCTAGGTCAGAGGCCTCAGTAGAAGGCTGTTGTATCTCGTTTGGGATATGTGAAACACCAACAGGCTTCCCTATGCACTGGGAAGCAGAGTTTAGAGGTGAGTCATATATTGGAATAGAAGTTGTCACAATATTGGGTTTTAAAAGACAATGGTATGTGAAAGGAATTGTCCGTCGCAAATACTGCATGGAGATGATGGTTATGAAACAGTTATGTGCCACACCTTTCTAATATGAATTCACAAAAATATAATTCCTAAAACACAAAAATAATTTCTTAAAAATTTATCTAAAAGTGTATATCAGAGCACTGAGGGTGAAAAGAAACAAATTAGGATGACCCACGCCTTGCACAATCTTTGAGACAAGTTTTCCTTCTTATCGTGTATATGCAGCACAATAACTTCAAAAACAAAATTTCCCCAAACTGGAAATTGCAAGTCAACCAAAGAGATTTTTATTTTAAAAACTATTTATAACTTTCTTTTATGTATTAATTTTATTATGACAAAGGTATAAGTTTGGAGGCAATAGTATATTGACAATCAAAGGTGTATTTATTCCCTTGAGGTACTCACTATGCACAATCCTTACAAAAAACCCTTATTATTTATTTTAAATGTAAACATTTGCTTATTAATTTATTAATTTTCTCAGCCTAAGTGCTCTCAAAACCACTATTATTTCAAACACATTAAAGTTGTTCATTTTCATATCAAATAAAATGTTCATTCTAATAAAGAGTAAATCTAATAGTAACCAAAAATTCTTAAAACCACATTAAATATATCAAATATAGTATCAACATAAAATTTTCAAAATAAAAATATCAAATCTTTGGTATTGATTCAGTAAAACACTTAAAACACTGTAAAGTTATCAATTCTCATGTTGAATATCAAATTCAAAAATAATCATTATGAAATATATGCAGTTTATTTTCAAAACAAAACATAGCATTAAGTAAATTTAATCCGAAATTTCAAAAGGTAAAACCGAGATCCCTGGAAACGTTTTTAAAATGGTAAGTTTATAACAACATTCACAATACTATTTACGTGTAGTTGACTGCCCAATCAATTAATTTAAATACAATCGAAAAATAAACATAATTTGTTACACAATATTGTAAAAACATTAGAATAAACCATAATAACAGTATAATGGTGGTAGGGACCAAAGAATAATTTAAAAAAAACGATGGGGGTAAGACCCATAATATTGAAAGAAACTCTGGGGTAAAACCAGACACATAAAAAAAATTGCGGGGTAAGACCCGGCTTATAATAAAAAAATGCTGGGTAAGACCAGGCTTTAAATGAAAAAAATTATATTGGTACCACTACCCCATACACCATTTCATATGGAAAACTTTAAAACTTAAATATTTTCAAAATATCTAAACCATAAATTAACATCATTGTAAGATTTGGATCAAAATAGATTATTAGAAATAACACTTTAGATTTGTTTGCAAATTATTAATATGCATATTAATTACGATATTGTTCTTAAACATTTTAAGATAAATTATTAAAAACCAATAATAAGAAAATATACACTCAATTTAGAATTTCCTAATAATTTCAAATGAAAGAACAAAAATGCATTATTTATTGTATGGATTAATATTGCAATCTGCTTAAACACACTAATCAAAAATTTGCTGAGCGCACATTTAACCTTCACGTTTTAAAACATACACTCGTAGCACTTAAAAAGATTTGTAATCCAATCTGGCTTTTAACACATTGATGATAAAAACTTTTTCTTCTTTCACAACCTCGAGCACTTTGTAAATAATTTGAAAATTATTATTTTTTTTTCTTTCATATATTTTAACATCAAAATTGAAGTTTTTCGACGGAGTGGAAAAAGAAGGGAATTTCCCCGTTCCGAACACTAGCACATCCTATGATGAAAAAACACAAATCGGAAATTTTTTCCGTACAACGGAGAAGCAAAAGGGGAATCCCCGCATGTTGAACGTTAATCCTTTGTTCCTCCGGTAATCCTGCCAGGGCGTGGCAAGTGGTAACGAAGATTCTTTATTAGACATTCCCTGAAATATTTTATCCAATATTTTTATCTTGACTTACTAATTTCTTTCCCGCGTAGAACTAACAATCCTGGCGACTCTTGTAATAGACGATGGCCGTTGGAATGGATTTCTTTATATGATTACTATTTTTTTATGATTGATGTTGCATATTCAATATTATTGAGGAGGCTGTCTTGAGGTTAGTTATTCTTGTTTATTGTACACTGAACAAGTAGACACACAGATAGACGGAATCACAAAGAAACATACACACACAACAAAAATACACAAAAGTAGGTAAGAAAAGCCGGTTCTGCGGTAAAGGCGCAGGCACAGGCGCAGGCACAGGCGAAGGCGCAGAGTTGAGTTGTTTTCCTCCTGTGGAGGCGCAGGCGCCGAGCTGTTTCCCTTCTGTGGATGCTGCATGGAGTTGAGTTGTTTCCCTCCTGCTATGGTTTTGGTTTTCGAGTTGATGGGGGGAGTTGAGTTGTTTTCACATGCTGTTGAGTTGTTTCCCTCCTGCTGCTAAGTTGAGTTGTTTTTTAAATGTGTAAAAAAAAGTTTATTGAAATGTTTAAAGTGCTCATGGCGCCACCTATTGGTTAAACTATACACTAATTATTAGATTTTAAAATGATTGAAAAAATAACGCTCAAATAAAAAAAAAATAATAAATCCAGATTCAAACTCACAGCCCCAGAACAAAATGTCTCCATAGGACAATAGTTTTTCAGTTACGCTAACCATTGTCCTATGAAGGCATGCAGACCTGAAGAAAACTTAGGTTTATAATCTCATGAATTTAATTTTGCAGGTGAAGCAGATGGCGACATTTTCTTAATTAAAATGAAATAAAAAAAATACTTCACTTATATTATTTTAATAATTTGTAAATTTTAATGCGGTATAATGATTACACATACACAGTAAAAATGTGACGTAGAATACTCGTAATCAGCGTGTGAACGGTTTACGATTGAACTTGTCTTAGCTTGTCTGATCTTGATTCTACAAGACGGCGACTGAATTCTACGTCAGAAATTATCTCAATGCTTAGAGCGGATGGATACATTGCTTTCAACCACTCAGCGAACTCCGTTCAAGTGTAATTCGGTCAATATGCTTTAGACCCTTGTCACATCTTAGGTTCAAGATTCATTTCGTTTGTCAGTACTGCGACGGACTGTATTCGAAAAGGAAAAAAAAAATTGACAATGTCTGAAACACATAGCGAACAACGAAAGCTTGGAAAGGTCGTGGAATCTTCTGCAAATAAGAAAGCAAGAAGAGAAGTTTCAAAAGTAAGTAACAAAATTAAATAAATTTGATATGTAATGTTTATAATGTTTTTTACACTTTTCTAATCCTCATTAATTTTGGTATATTATTTTCAGAAGTATGGAAAATTTACCGAGGATTGCATACCAGATGGAGTATTTCCAATTGGAGATGATGTTTTTGTCTTTGCAAGCATCTATTATGATTCCGTATCAGTACACATAAGGCGTTTCAAGAAGTATGGAAAAACCTACTACCCAACTCCTGAGGGAATAACATTAGACCCACAGTGGATCGAATATATCATGCGTAAAAAGAAAGTACCGGAATCACTGGAGGAATTACCGAGTGGACTTTTCCCTCCTGAACGGCACATTCAAATAACAAGTGAGAACTTCACTAATTTTACTTTTAAGCGCATTAAATACGGTCCGAATAAAGAGCCTACTTTTAAAGAAATCAGCATATCTCTCGAGAGCAGTGGGCTGAAATGATTGAAAAATATGGTGCTATTGAAAATGCCGTTATAGACAATGTATTTCTGTGTATGGACTTTTTAACTGCATATAAAACCTTCTGTGAAGGTCCCATAGAAAACGCATTACCTTTTTCTTTGGACGTTAGTCTGGGTCAACGATACTTGACGCAAATTTTGAAAAAATCTATTTGTAGCCTCCTGAACGAAAAAGGACTGAATCAACCTCAGAAACTCGCTGAGGAGTTATGGGGGAACCGAGAAGAAACATTTAATTCACATGTTTTGTCACTGGAAGCTAATGAGATAGCTGATTATTTTTATAATAATCTTTTTGAAAATGTACACTTTTTACTGTTAAAACCTGTAAATTATGTAACTGAAAATTTTTTGGAAAATCTTCGCTTAGATATTATTTTAAGAGAAGTAAGAGATATGTTATGTCCATCTGATTGTTTTGAATATTATGAGGATTTTGTTTAAAAAATATTGCATACTGACTTTATAAGTTTTACACAGTATTTTGTTCCTATAAATCTGAATAAAATGTTTTTTTTTTTATGCTTGATTTGAGTTAATATCATTTTTGTTGTTTGTTAGTTTAATATTTGTGTTGATAATATTTGTGTTGTATAAGTTTCACGTTTAAAAAACAAATAAGAGTATTTTGTATAAAAGTAAGGAAAATTTATGCTCATGCTTTTAAACATAATCCCTTTGCCTTTCCCAAAAAGTATAAATTGCATAACTATTCATTGTAATAGTCATTCAATCAAGTTCTGTTCGTCGGTAACAATGTATCAAGATTTAGCAGCGTTTTACGAAAATCCCGAAGTTCCAAGTAGCTTCGGAGGTGTGGAGGCATTACATCGCTCTTTAAAAGGGAAATATAGTAAAAAAGATGTAAAGCATTGGTTATCACAGAAAGATGCTTACACTCTTCATAAACCTGTTCGGCATAAGTTTCAGCGGAATCGAGTATTTGTAAGTGATATTGATCGTCAGTTTCAAGTGGATTTAGTCGATATGCAATCTTTAGCAGAATTTAATAAGGGTTATAAGTATTTGTTAACTTGCATTGATTTATTTTCAAAATTTGCATGGGCAATTCCTCTGAAAGATAAATTTGGAAAAAGTGTAAAGTCTGCGCTAGAAATTATTTTTAAAGAAAGGAAGCCTAAAGTGTTGCAAACAGATGCCGGTAAGGAGTTTTTAAATAAAGTAGTTCAAAATTATTTGAAAAATATGAGTGTAAAATTTTTTTCTACAAATAACGAAACTAAAGCTAGCGTAGTTGAAAGGTTTAATCGGACGTTAAAAACAAAAATGTGGAAATATTTCACTGAATTTAATACTAAAAATTACATTGACGTCATTGATAAATTAATGCACAGTTATAATCACTCGTATCACCGTTCAATTAAAATGGAGCCTGCTTCTGTAAGTAGGCATAACAGGAAGCAAGTATTAAATAATTTATATGGTGATCTAAGAAATGAGAAACCTAAAGCCCCTAAATTTAAAATTGGCGATGTTGTGCGCATTAATAAGCAAAAACTTCTCTTTGAAAAAGGATATGAACAAAACTGGAGTCGAGAACTTTTCGCAGTTTATGAAATCGTGCAAAGAATTCCGATCGTTTATAGATTAAGAGATTTACAAGGTGAAGAGATTAAAGGTACTTATTATGAAGCAGAATTACAAAAAGTTGTCGACTCTGGTTTCTATCCTGTAGAGAACGTCATCAAACAAAGAAAAAGACGAGGAATCACTGAATATTTTGTTAAATTTTTAGGTTATCCTGAAAAGTTTAATGATTGGGTGACTGATATTCAAAAAGTATAAATAGTTAAATTTTTTTCTTACGGACTCATTTTCAAAATGTCTTTCTACGTAACATTACCTTCTGATAGCTCTATGCATTTCTTTCCAGAAAACAAAATATCTCATTTCAAAACTCAGTTACCCTCCCCCGTTTATTTAAATGGTGAATGGGAAGTGGGATTGTCTGAAATCATCTACCCTCATTCTTGGCTTAACGTAAATGAAACTAACAATTATTTTCGATACAAAGTGGGTGACGGTAATATTTCTTCAACCGTTAAGCAAACAATTGATGTGGGGTGTTATGAAACAATGTTTGATATTATATCAGCCATACAGCTTGCTTTACCAAAAAATCCTAGTCGGTTCACAATAACTTACAATAAAGCATCGAAACGGGTGAAAATGAATGCGATTCGAGGTAGCAGTCTTCATTTAGAGAACTTAGGAGAATTGTTAGGGTTCAAACGCAATGCAATCATAACGGGTAATATGAAAAGCGAATTCGTTGCTGATGCATGGTCTAATTTTTCGGTTTTTTACGTTTACTCGGATCTAATTTCACCTCAAATTGTGGGAGATACACAAGCTCCTTTATTACGAATCGTTCGAACTAAAGGTGAAGACGGGGAAACGATTAGTCAATATTATGATAGACCTCAATACTTACCTTTAGTGAGACACTCGTTTCAGACGATTCAAGCTGAACTGAGACTCAATTCAGGTGATTTTGTTCCCTTTGAAAGAGGTAAAGTGATCATAGTGCTTCATTTTCGCATGAGACAAATACTATAAATAAAGCAGTGCTTTTCTCATACCCTCATTTGAAGATAAAAGCGCCAAGATGAGCTTACCATACGTTTGCTGTACTAAAAGATTTGAGGACCATTATGCAGGTCAGATCGGCTCGGGTCTGACTCATTACAAGGGCATTAGTTTTCAAAAGGGTTATGGAATCGGAGGAATATTTCGCCGATTGTTTAGAGCGGCCTTACCTTTTTTAGTAAAAGGAGGTAAAACTATTGGAAAAGAAGTATTAAGGACAGGGAGTCGTGTTGCCTCTGATGTATTGTCAGGAGAAAAATTTAAAGAAGCCGTAAAAACAAGAAGCAGAGAAAGTGGGAAAAAATTAGCTCAGAAAGCTATTGATAGAGTTCAATCTATGGTGGGGAAAGGACAGTATAAAAGAAAGTGTAAGAAACAGAAAAAATTCATTTCATCCAAAGCACGTAAAGTGAGTGTACGCGATATTTTCGATTCGTAAAAATGGCATTTATTCTCAAAGATTCTCCTGAATGTGTTAAATCTGAATTGGAACTTTTCAACTTACCCGGTACTCAAACAGTTATTCAAGATGGGCAGTGGAAACAATTTCACCCTCTTTCTAACGTTTTCGATAACGCACCTGTAGAATTTCACATTTCTGGAAGTGCAGAAGATTACATAGATCTCAGTCAAACACAATTATATGTAAAAGCGAAAATAGTAAAAGTGGACAATACACCTATTACTAAAGATGATACTATAGGACCTGTGAATTTATTTCTACATTCATTATTTTCTCAAGTAGATGTATCCTTAAATGATCGCGTGGTTTCCAATTCCAGTAATACATATCCCTACCGATCTTATATTGAAACTCTCTTAAACCATGGATACGACAGCAAAACTTCCCAATTAACGGCTGAACTATTTTACAAGGATTCTGATGATGGTCTCAAGAAAAGAACTGAATTTTTTAAAGAAAGTGCAACTGTAGACATGATTGGTTGCATACATTCAGATTTATTTCATCAAGATCGTCTTTTACTCAATTTAGTGGATTTAAAAATAAAATTAATACGAAGCAAACCCGAATTTTGTTTGCAAGGATCTGTAGGATTTAAAGTTGTTTTGGATCATGTTTCTTTATTCATACGAAAAGTTCGCGTGAATCCTGGAGTTATTCTTGGTCATGCGAAAGCGCTGGAAAAAACAAGTGCAAAATATCCCATTAACCGAGTTCTGTGCAAAGTGTATTCGATTCCTAAAGGAAGCATGTCTTTTATTCAAGATAACATATTTTCAGGCCAAATGCCGAAAAAAGTTTTTGTAGGATGTGTTGATAATGAAGCTTTTCACGGCGCATTTTCAAAATCTCCCTATGAGTTTAAACATTTTAATTTAAATTTTGTTGGAGTGTATGTGGATGGACAACCGGTGCCTCACAATCCATTAGAACTCGATTTTTCTAAAGATCAATACATACGTGCCTATCAAACTCTATTCGTTGGGACAGATCGAATGGGTCAAGACAGAGGTATATTTATTTCTAGAAAAGAATATAAAGATTCAAATACATTATTTGGATTTAACCTCTCACCAGATTTATGTTCCTCAGGAGAACATTTAAGTTTGATAAAACATAGCAATTTGCGATTAGAACTAAAATTCAGCAAATCTTTAGAACAAACCGTATGTGTTATCGTTTTCGCCGAGTTTGAAAATTTAATCGAAATAAACAAATCGAGAAATATCTTGTATGATTTCGGAAATTAAAGAATGGATGGAATGCAACTGTTTACAGTCTTATCTCAAGAGAAGGCCACGTCCCCCTATTTCCAAGGTGTTTATTCTAGAGATACAATCCCTCCTCTGCAAGAAAACATGTGTGCTATTGTAAATTCTGATGACTCATCGCAGCCTGGAACCCACTGGTTAGCATTATTTGTGAATGATAAAAGAGAATTAGAATTTTATGACTCGTTTGGACAACCTCCTGCATTCTATAACATTAGTACTACTACCTATTTAGATGTATTATGGAATTCCAAAGTGTTTCAATCACCAACATCCAATGTTTGTGGACAATACTGTATTTACTTTTTATTCAAACGCAGCCAAGGCTATTCTATGCATTATATTTTAAATCAATTGTATATAAATGATTTTATTATGTATCAATTTGTAAAGAAGCGATATGGTGTAAGATTTGTGTTTAGAAAATAAAAAAATAAAAAAAAAATGGAATGAAACTAAATATTTGTGTCTTTTATTTTTTTTCTATTATATTCTTTTATTTTTCCCTAAAAAAATTACTATTTTTTTTCTATGATAAATTTTTTTTTTCTCAAAAAAAAAATTAATATAATTTTTATAATAATTTTCCCCTTAAAAAATTCATATTTTTTTCTATGATAAAATATTTTTGTTCCCTAAAAAAATTAATATTTTTTTTCTATGATAAATTTCTTTTTCTCAAAAAATTAATATAATTTTATTTAATTATCATCTATTTGAAACTTTTAAATTTTATTAAATAAGTATATTTTCACCTGCAAAAGAAAACTGTTCAAATCATAAAGAGACATTTTTTTTAAATCAAATGATTATCATTTATTTCAAAGTTTCAACCATGCATTTCTGCGAGCATACATTATTGGTTTTTTGATAATTTTGTTATTCTTATACAATTTTTTATTTACATCTAGATGTTTCGGTAAATTTACATCATTCAAAGCACTTAAAAATACATATCTTCCTTCAGGTGCCGATTTTCGGTTCCGTAGAAAATCATTTACGAGGAATACAATATTACTTCCTGGAATAACAGTATTTTTGTAAATAATTTCACCATCAGAATTCCAACTGAAAGATTCTTGAAGCTTTAAAAACTGGAAAATATCTTTTGCTTTTTCTTTATACCTAGGTGGAACAATTCTAAAAATTTTATCCTCTAACACTCCTTTTTCTGTCTTCACATTCTGCCCTTTCTCTGTCTTCACTATTGAACCTTTTAGATTTTCGTTTAATGATTCCATTTCTTGATTTTCCGATACAGATGTTTCAGTTGGAATTGATTCGGACTCTTTTCGATTTTCAACAGAAAAATGTGTATATTTTTGTAAAACTTGTAGATAGAGTATTGCTTTTTCTTCTTCAGTTAAATCCTTATTATGGAGAATGTTTTTCATACGTTGATCAAGTTCCGATAAGTGTTCCGCTACTTGAGCTCTTTCTTCGGGTACCAGTACAAATTTTTTGCTAAATTCCATTTTGAATTAAAGAGCTGATAACGGAAATAGCTGCTGGTAATAAAATAGATAGGAATCCTTCTCCTTTTTGAATTAAAATTTTCTTTTTCTCGTAAAGAGGTGTTTTTTTGTTAGAAAGCTTTCTTAAGCTTTCTTTATAGGGAGATAAGCGATTTTTTTTAATTTTAGTCAACGATATGTTACCACATAAAACATTCAGCACGCACTCACACAAAGTTTTTATTTCTTTCTTTGAACACTTTTTCAAAATAGATTTTGAGTTTTTTGTTTTAGAAATTAATTTTAAGAGCTCTAAAGTTTGTTCAGAACACACTGGCATCTTGCGAACTAATGAATATTCATCTAACAATTTGAATCTATTTATTTGTTTCAAAGTAATGGGTTATCGAGGTTGATATACATAAAAAACATCTCCAGGAAACATACCTGTGCGCACACGCAAGGATTCATCAGTTTCAGGTTTTAAATCAATAAGTAAGTATCCGTACGGCTTTGATGTGGTATCTGTGTAACATTCTTGAAAAAATTTCACTTTACGAGGATATAATTGGCGCCCTAAATGTGTAATTTGGGATTGATCTCTTCGATTCTTAAATAATACAAGATAATGAGCGTTTAAGGAAATTTCTCTAATTTCTTTCCCTTTATGAAAAATATTCTGTACCACAAAAATTATACTCAAATTTCTGTGATGTGAATATTTTACAAATAATTTTGTTAATTGGGGATCATTCCCTAACTCGCCCATAAGATCATCTATAACAATTAACGCATCCGAATACTGGTGCACATTAGATGGAATACCTTCATGAAAGGAAATATTCGACATTTCTTCATATAACTTTTGATAAACCCCATAACACCAAACTATTTTTTTAGGAAAAGGTTTAATCATTTTATTTTCAATTAATTTTTTAACGAACTGACTTTTACCGCTACCAGATGGTCCAGCCAAGATTAAAGTAAATGGATGAACCAATTTGAGAGAATCCATGATTAAACTAATAATTTTTATCAATGCTGCTGCTATTTATACTACGAGACAGTTAATTCTATAAATTTTATTTTGCGTGATAACAAAAAGAAAATTCATAAATTCTTATCCCTGCCCATAATCATATTATGTTGTATCCTGCATTTTCAAGTTTTGATTCATTATCAGATAAAAGTGAGACCATTCAGTACAGTATTTTCTCATAGTATTGTAACAAGGTAGCATTGATCCCCTATTTATGTCTAGTTTGATGGATTAGAGCAGCTTGGAGGCAAAACACGTGGTTTTCATTGTTTCGTCTCGACGTCAGTGGGTCTGTGGTTTGAATGGGCAGGACGAAACCCCCCTGCTGATCTATTCACATACCCTGTCTGACTTTGTAGACTGACGCCTCGGAAAACGGCGGGTGGTAAGGGGTCGGAGCGTGACGTGTGCAGATTTCCACTGCGCCAACCAATGAGAAGTGATGAGGGGCGTGTACTATCCACCCCCAGGAGTTTAAAAGGAGACCGCGTTGATAACATGTTTCAAATAGCCCATTCGCTCCGTCGAATATATGTACAGTGCCTGATCGTCACAGTGTAGCAGAACACAAAATTTGTTTGAAGATTTAGTAGTGAGTAGCAACGTTCTAAAATTTCTACGGCTTCATTATGTCTACTTGCAATATTTGTGGAAAAAACTTCGTTCGGCAAAGTGATTTAAAACGACACATTGACTCTGTGCATTCAACAGAGAAAATTGTATGTGAGTTTTGTGATACATCCTTTACCCGTAAAGACAACTTATTGAATCATTTGAAAAATAAAAGCTGCGAAAGAAAGTTGGAGAATGAAGCGGGAAAAAGAAAGAGAGTGGATTTGTCTGTTTCAAATAGGAAAAAGAAAACACAGTTGTCCACATCTGCTGAAAACTCTACGGCTGTTCCTGAAAACTCTACGACTTCCCCAGAACATTCTGATGCAGTTCCTGAAACCTTTACGGCCGTTCCTGAAAATTCTACAGCTGTCCCAGAACATTCTGCTGCTGTTCCTGAAAATATCTCCTTACCACCAAAAGAAAGAGAGAGTGCTTTTCAAAAAGCTTATAAAACATTTGATCTCCATAATAACGATAGTTCACTGGGGATAAAAGAGTTTCTACTCTTGAGAAAAGAAGAGACACTCTTAATTTTTCACAATGAACTCAAAACTTACAAATCCTTGAAAGTGAGTAAATGGGTTCATTGCATTTACTCGAAAGCGACAGATGCCGGAAAAATGATAAAAAACGTTGAATTTAAAACGCCGAATAATGAAGTATTACAAGGAACTAATCTCGCCAGCCTTTATGACAACATGTCTGAGAAAATAGTGAAAGAAAGTGAGGATTTCGAGGGTAAAGACTCGGGCTGGACACTGGACGAAATCTTAAGACTCGAAGTCCGCACAAACCGTTATTCTCCATTCAGAGGTTCATCATCCTTCATCGAGGTGCCGAAGCAGATCGCTGAAACTAAGGCAATCATCAATGTCATCAATAATGAGGACTCTCAGTGCTTCATGTGGTCTATTCTCGCAGCTCTTTACCCCAACACCAGCAACCTCAACAAAACGTCAAGTTATGTCCCCCACATAAATAAGTTGAACTTTGATGGAATATCCTTTCCAACACCGCTTAACGAGGTGAAAAAATTTTCAAAAATGAACGATATAGGAATAAATATTTATTCTTTTGAAGAAGATTTAAAAATATTTCCTCTCCTCATCAGTGATATAGTGTGTGATAAACATATAGATTTGCTTTACGTAAAAAATGGAGAGTTTGGACATTATTGTTTCATTAAAAGCTTATCTCGACTTGTTTCCAAACAACTCTCAAAACATCATCATAAAACATTTATATGTAAAAGATGTTTAAGTGCTTTGCAAACAGAATACAAACTTCTTCAGCACAATGAGATGTGTATACATAAAAGTCCTGCAAGAGTAGTAATGCCGTCAGAAACTAGTAAGTTTTTAAAATTTAAAAATTTTCAACATTGTTTAAAAATACCCTTTGTTGTATATGCGGATTTCGAGTGTGTAACTAGGAAAACTGATACTTGTGGTCCTAATCCAAACTTTTCATTTACTAATATTTATGAAAAACATGTCCCGATAGGTTTTTGTTATTTTATCAGTTATCAAGGGGGGTATTATAAAGATCCAGTAGTATATAGAGGTATTGATGCCCCAAAAATTTTTATTGAAAAGTTAGAAAAAGATGCAATAGAAATGGATAATATTTATAAAAAACTAAAACCATTATTACCTCTTACTGAATCAGAAAAGCAATTGTATGATAATGCTAAAAATTGTTATGTTTGTGATCAAACCTTTCGCGAAAACAATATCAAGGTTAGGGATCATAACCATGTGACTCAAAAATTTAATGGCCCTTGTTGTAATAGTTGTAATTTAGCAATGAAAACCCCTAAATTTTTGCCTGTTTTCTTCCATAATCTTTCTGGGTATGACGCCCATATTTTTATTAAGGAGTTAGGATACGATAAAAAACAAATTAATTTAATTCCGAACACCGAAGAAAAATATATTTCCTTCAGTAAAAATATTTCAAATGATTTTCAGTTAAGGTTTTTAGATTCTTTCAAATTCATGTCTTCTAGTTTGGAAAATTTGATAAAAACACTAAAAAAAGATGAATTTAAATATATGAAACATTATTTTGATTCAGAAAAAATAGATTTACTTTTAAGAAAAGGAGTTTTTCCGTATGATTATTTTGATAGTTTTGAAAAGTGTAAAGATTCTTGTTTACCACCTATTAGCAAATTTTACAATAAACTAAATGAGGAGCCTATAAGTGTAGAGGATTATAATCATGCATGTAAAGTATTTAATGAATTTCATTTAAATAATCTTGGTGAATACTGTGATCTATATGTAAAAACAGATGTCCTATTGTTAACAGATCTCTTTGAAAACTTTCGGAAAATATGCATGCAAACTTATAAACTTGACCCCTGTTGGTATTTTACCACCCCAGCTTTATCATGGGATGCTATGTTATTACATACTAAAGTAGCTATCGAACTGTTCACTGATTACGACATGCTTCTTTTTATAGAAAAGGGTGTAAGAGGAGGTATAAGTCAGTGCTGCAATCGTTATGCTATAGCTAACAACAAATATATGTCTAATTTTAACCCAGATGATGAGATAAAATATTTAATGTACCTTGACGCAAATAATTTGTACGGTTATGCAATGAGTAAATATCTACCCTTAAAAGATTTTGTTTGGAGTGATAAAAATTTAACCGAACAGGATATTTTAAATTTATCAGATGAATCCGATGTAGGTTACATCTTGGAAGTAGATCTTGAATATCCCTCCGATTTGCATGACAAACATTCAGACTTTCCCCTTGCCCCTGAAAATAAGCCCCCACCTAATTGTAAAGAACCTAGACTTTTAACTACTTTGGAATCCAAAACAAAATATGTTCTCCATTATTCTAATTTAAAGCTATATTTAAAATTAGGGTTAGTCTTGAAAAAAACTCATCGAGTTTTAAAATTTTTTCAATCTCCTTGGCTTAAAAATTACATAGATTATAATACTAAATTAAGAACTAAAGCTGTAAATGACTTTCAGAAGGATTATTACAAACTAATGAATAACAGCATATTCGGGAAAACGATGGAAAATGTAAGAAGAAGAGTAGATATACGTTTATGCTCAACAGAAGAGCAGGCTCGAAAGTTAATAGCGAAATCAAATTTTAATCGACGCACAATATTTTCTGAAAACTTAATGGCCGTCCATCTAAAAAAAACCCAAATCAAATTTTTGAAACCAATACAGGTAGGAATGGTAATTTTAGACTTATCAAAAGTTCTAATGTATTCTTTTCACTATGAGTACATGAAGCACCGTTACGACTCGAAAGTAAGGCTCATGTATACAGACACCGATTCCTTTATCTATGAAATAAAAACTGATGATTTTTACAGTGACATGAAAAATGATATTAACTTATATGATACTTCAGATTATGATAAAAACAACATTTACAATTTACCTCTAGTGAACAAAAAAGTCATCGGGAAAATGAAGGATGAAAACAAGGGAAATATTATGACAGAATATGTAGGATTAAAATCGAAAATGTATGCCTACAAAACAAACCATAAGATTGAAAAGCGGTTAAAAGGAATTAAAAAACAAACTATAAAAAATAAAATAACATTTGAGGACTACAAAGCCTGTCTTTTTAATCAAAAATTAAAATATGTTGACATGAACTTAATTAGATCCAAATTTCATTCAATACACTCCATAAAGCAAAACAAACTTGCTCTGTCCTATAAAGATGACAAAAGGTTTATTAATGATGATGGCATTACTACGCTTGCCCATGGACATTGGTCATTGATGAATTTAGACCTATTCGATGAGCAGTAAGACATAAAATCCAATGATGACACAATAATGTGATTTTTGTAATGTAAATAAAAGATTGTAATGTGAAATGGAATGCTGCTTTTGTAAATAAACAACTTACTTTGTATCTTTTTGTGTAATCCTTATACTGAAATCAATTTTATAATTTGTTGTTCTCCTGTAATGTATATATATATATACAATTGTAATGTAAAACGCAATACAAGATGTTGATTTCTGAATAAACAATTTACTTTGTATCTTTGCTGTGTATGTGTAATCATTATACCGAATTAAAATTTACAATTTGTTATTAAAACAATGTATAATAAATATTTTTTTTTATTTCTATTCAATTAAAAAATATTTTAACTAAATGGTTATTGCAATGAATAGTTATACAATTTATACTCTTTGGAAAAGGCAAAGAGTTTGCTTTAAGCACATAAACATAAATTTTTCCTTTCTTTTATACAAAATATATTTAAAATATCACTTATGCTTAACATACTAAGATAATTTGTTTGAAAGATGTATACTGATATTTATCTTTTAAAATGAAACTATTTCAACATAAATTAAACTAGAAAGCAGTATGAATAAAATTAACAATATAACCATATTTATAAAAAAAAAATTATTCTTTTTGCTTCAGATTTATAAAAATAAACTTTTTTTAAAGCCAACAATGTATCCATCCGCTCTAAGCATTGAGATAATTTCTGACGTAGAATTCAGTCGCCGTCTTGTAGAATCAAGATCAGACAAGCTAAGACAAGTTCAATCGTAAACCGTTCACACGCTGATTACGAGTATTCTACGTCACATTTTTACTGTGTATGTGTAATCATTATACCGCATTAAAATTTACAAATTATTAAAATAATATAAGTGAAATATTTTTTTTTATTTCATTTTAATTAAGAAAATGTCGCCATCTGCTTCGCCTGCAAAATTAAATTCATGAGATTATAAACCTAAGTTTTCTTCAGGTCTGCATGCCTTCATAGGACAATGGTTAGCGTAACTGAAAAACTATTGTCCTATGGAGACATTTTGTTCTGGGGCTGTGAGTTTGAATCTGGATTTATTATTTTTTTTTTATTTGAGCGTTATTTTTTCAATCATTTTAAAATCTAATAATTAGTGTATAGTTTAACCAATAGGTGGCGCCATGAGCACTTTAAACATTTCAATAAACTTTTTTTTACACATTTAAAAAACAACTCAACTTAGCAGCAGGAGGGAAACAACTCAACAGCAGGTGAAAACAACTCAACTCCCCCCATCAACTCGAAAACCAAAACCATAGCAGGAGGGAAACAACTCAACTCCACGCAGCATCCACAGAAGGGAAACAACTCCGCGCCTGCGCCTCCACAGGAGGAAAACAACTCAACTCTGCGCCTGTGCCTGTGCCTGTGCCTGCGCCTTTACCGCAGAACCGGCTTTTCTTACCTACTAGCGCCTGTGCCTTCGCCTGCGCCTGCGCCTGCGCCTTTACCGCAGAACCGGCTTTTCTTACCCACTTATACATATATGCAATAACTTACAATGAAATATGTTTCAGTCACTTTCCTTAAAACTTGTTTTGAATTTAAGCTTTTAATAATCTATTTTGAAAATCATTTATACTATCATGATATTTTTAATTTTATTTTCGAAACCTTCCTTTATATGTGAAACTTTTATATGAAAATCTTGAATATGCAATTTATTCTGAAACTTTTGTCCTCCAAATGCTTTAAATATATATATATATATATATATATATATATATATATATATATTCAAAATTTCTCTACAAGAGAGAGATGAATTACATGATTAATACTTAAAAGAATATCAATTGCTAGATAACAAGACAATAGAATTTAGAAGGAGATATGGAAGATATATATATATACATATTTCTTCCCTTTACATCTTTATTATTTCTTCATTTTTTCATTCGACACTATCATTTATCATTTTCCGTTACATAATGTTGTTATTATTAAAGCTTAAAAAGGCAGCCTTATCACATAAAAATCTAACTGTTTAATGAGTATGTCGGTAAAATGTGAAAGAGATATTTACAGTATTCATCAACTCTACGTCTTAGATCTAATAATTCAAATTATTGAGATTTTCTTAGGTTTATGCCACTTATTCAGGTAAAAGATTTGAAAATTCTCACTGAAACATTGACAAGAAATTGATACAATCTTTTTATAATTTTTAGCCCATGTATCGCATTTTTACTACCAAAATCGTTGATACTTGTTGAAATGAGTGCATAAAATGAAGAGAACTATTTACAGCAATGCATCAAGAACAATTTATGATGTTATTTGTTACTTGTAACAGAATTGTATGAGGTTATTCAAAGTTTTGTTAAGATAGTAACAGATGTTCTGTGTGTGAGCCCTTAATCACAAGACACACAGTGAGCCGGTAATCCATTTTTGCCCAAACGTGCTTCAAGATATCTGAATCTTGTCCATCGATAGTAGTTGTGATACGCTGTTTCAACTCCACTAGATCAAAAAGAAAGGTAGGTACGAATACCTTGTCATTTAAGTAGTCCCACTAGAACAAATCACAAAGTGTTAAGTCTGACCTTCTGGATGACCATTGAGTAGTAGTCAAGTTGTAGTCAGTGACTCGTCCAATCCAACGGTGAGGCAAATGCTCTTAGAGGTAATCTTGCAAGTTGGTCAACCAGTTTGGTGGTGCACTATCCAATTGGAGAACGAAATTGTCAATGCTGTAATGCAACTTTTGCATCAACCACAGAGTTAACATATCCAAAAAATTGGCTTCCGTGACATTTTACTAAATTCAAGCACACAAAAAGACTTTTCCACTTCAAAAACAACCATTTTGACAGCCTAGTCAAATGACACGCACACACACATGCTATTGCTTACGTCACTTCCTTCAGGGGTGAGACACAATTTTTTAAAAGTATATATACTTTACAATTCACCGAGGTAGTGCTTGTCTTTGACAGCATCTGGAAAGTGTATACTTTTTTATGAATCCCCGCATATTTTTTAGTAAATATTTACTGTAAAGCAAATTGTTAAGTACCTCCCCCCAATTTAAGTTTCCTTCTTGTACCTTTAGCAACTATTGTCTTTAAAAATGTTTTTTACTGAATTATATGTTTTCAATAACCACGTGGGTAAAGCATAAACGCTCAAAAAATAAAGAGTTCAAAAACAATTCATGATTTTAGAAATACTGTAAAAATATTAGACCAATTTCCACCTTTGGATATGAAACGAATCAGCAAAAGTTAGAAAAGTAGTTTAAAAGCCTAAGTATTGAAACTGTTGCTCAGTTTTGAAAACTCTTACACAAAAAAATTTCAAATTTTTATAACTTTATTGAAAATATTTTTCTAAAAAATGCATCTTATTTTGTTATTTCTTTATACATCCATTCTCTTAGTTCGTTTTAAAAAAAATTGTATGTAGGAAATATATTTTTAGTGTGTGTATGTGTTTGACACATAATTGACTCATAAATAAAGTAATAACTTATATGTTTACATTTAATACATGTGTCGAACTATTAAAAACATCTATTTTACAACCAAAAAAATTTTAACTGGTATAAAATTTTAAAAAGTCCATCTACTTATGTTTTTAATAATATTTTTTCTTGGATATTTGATTAAAAAACTTGCAAATTAAAAAAAAAACATTACCCAAAGAAAAAGAATTTTTGCATTTTGTTGTCTCATACGCTTAAGAAATGCATAATATTCTTTTGCAACAAACAGAAATTTCATTCCTATATAATTTAATTTTTAAAGGATTTACAACAGCATTTAAAATGTTCCGTGAAGCATTAAATTTTTGTTACGTTATACCTATTATCTTATAGGACAATTGGTGCACATTTTGTGTGTAATGATTATATCTATTAAGCAAATATGATTATGTAAAAACGCATATTTTTAGCAATAAATCTGTATATAGAAATCCTCAAATCAGAGTATATATATGTTTCAAAGATTTTTATTTAATCGCATATACCTTTACACGATTGTTTCGATTAGAAATTATATCGCAATAAAATATATTTTGCCAAAAATGTGAGAAAAGTACCCTTAAATTTTAAATGTATATAAAAATAAATTTAATTTTACGAAATTTACCAGTACCCGCCCTTGGTACGTATTTTTTTTCGATACGAATGATTTTTATGTTATTGTATTGAAGTATAAATAGTGCATTTATTAAAAAATCATTCCATCAGTTAAAAACTCATATTTTTAAAAATTTCTGAATTAAATTACAAATTAGTACAAAAAAAACCAACTTATCACTTAAAATATTTTTACAAGCTGGAGAAACCATACATATTAATGTTTTTAATATTTTCTTTAATAAAAACTTTAAATTAAAAAAATATTTAATATGCAATTTTTGAAACAGAAACTTTAATGGTATTTAAACTACTTATTTTTATTTTGGATAATTAGAAGTAAAATACTTAATATATTGTGTATCCACAACGACCAAATCGAATACCAGTTATGAACATAACATTTGTTAATCTTTCATATAAA
Source organism: Trichonephila clavata (assembly GCA_019973975.1). Lineage (NCBI taxonomy): Eukaryota > Metazoa > Arthropoda > Arachnida > Araneae > Nephilidae > Trichonephila > Trichonephila clavata. Next base: position 73,326 of record BMAO01034061.1, read on the forward strand.
TGAAAGAAAAATGGAATTCATACTAATAGATTCTCCTAAAGTCTTAAATATTCAAAAATTTATTTAATTTCCAGTTTATTGTTCAAAAGATAGTTAATCATAAAATTATTAAAACAGAAGTTTGAAGAATACCAATCATCTCTTTATTTTCTGGATTCTAAGATATTAAAAAAATAAGTTAAATATTTCTTAACGTTGTATTTTTTTCTTTGATTTAATAATAATAACTCAGAGACATTTGAAATAGATATTTGAATTATGTCTTGTATTCTCCTACATAAAAATTGAAAAGGCATCGAATGTAAAAAAAATCTTCCAATTTCCTTTTTTTGCTTTATTTATTCTTAAGAAAAGGTGTAAACATTATATCAATAACGATTGTAATTGAAAAAGAGTACTGTTTTGAATTAAATAAAAAGTAAATGATTTAATTATATTTTATCAACCAGTTTTCCATTATATTTTTGCATATTTTTATTAAAACCTTTGGTGAAAACCACCATTCAATGAAACTCTAATATTATACTCCCCCCCCCCTCCTCCTATATAACATTTTCCATAAATATAAAAAAAATATTTTTCATTTCCCCAACTTAAGATCAATAAATTGGTGCAAAATTTGCTAACTTGCAAGCAACCAAAAAAATTTTATGAAGGGGGAGCGTATAACATTAGAGTTTCATATATATATATTGAATAATTAAATTAAGTTTTATATTTATACAGGGGTATTCTCGTTACGAGACCAACAAACTTGCAGAGAGTGTCAGGGTACAGAGACGACTCGGAATCACACATCACTCGGGTCGCAAATGCCGTACTTGCGAGCTATGCTGCAATGAAACAGATAAAAAGAACCGAAACAAAAACACATTAATGGGACAGAAAAATTTTATTGAAAGGTTGTACTACAACAGGTGTTCAAAATTAAGCCCGGAAATCATCCAACGGGTCTTACTGCGCAGAATCCCTTACGTTCTGGAAGATTCCTGACATATCACGTATCCTTCTGTCAGCTACAGATATTCTAGTGATGAGGACTTCAACTGAAAAAACTCGTACGTGTCATACACCAAAAAGAGCTGATTAACTCGTTAAAGTTCCAGCCTCACGTAACTTTCTGATCACACTTGTGAAGGTCATGTGACGTGGAACACGCCTATTTAGGTAACGTTTCTGGTACAACCATCAAATGGCGTACCCGTTACAAACCGCATCTCCATGCACCATCACTATACCAGCAGTTCCTCGTCCGCATACGAGGAGTTCTTCTTACTGCCTCGAGAAATGGAACGCAAATGATGACTTCCAGCAGAACTGGTGTTCACATAACCTTCCTTTGAGTTCCATCTACCGCAAGAATGCCCGATGGAATCTTCTAGAACATCAGGAATTCCAAGCCACCTTGCTGTTAAACTTGCCAGACGACTTCTGGTAGTAATTTGAAACACCTGTTGTAATACAAATGTTTAGAAAAATGTTTTCTGTCCCATGAATGTGTTGCTCTTTCTGTGTTCTTTTTCTCTTCTTTATTGCACAATAGCTCCCAACTACGGCATTTTCGACCATTCATTCCTATGCGATTTTGAGTCATATTTGTCACCTCTACACACTTTGCACGTTTATCGGTCTGATCGTGAATAACCCTGTATAACTGGAATGGAAATAATCAATATTTTATCGGTTAATATATTTAGTATGACAAACATTCAGTCAATCAACACACATAACATTGTGAATAGGTCAAAATTTCTCTTAGCTTTTAACTATTACATTTCTTACTTTACTAATTTGCAAATTTATTTCTAAAACCTTATCTAAAGAAATGTGTATCATGTTTTTGCTTCAAGTATTTCAAAATATTACTAAAATGTTGTAAATAAAGTAGGGAAACTAATAAATCAAAATAATTTTTATCAATCTTTCATTTATTTTATTTTTTTAAGAACATGTTTCTTCGACTGACATCTAACACCTTCTGCGGTTCTTAAAAATTTATATATTCTTTTGAATTAACACTGTTCTTTTTTTACTGTAATATTTTTCAAGACATTTCTTACAGATTTTTACCCAAAAATCTCAAGTACATTTTTTTTTCAATCTAAAAATACTTTACACTTTCAGGCACATAGATAGTTTTCGTACTAAGAGGATTTTGAAAAAACATTCTTTGCGGGTTTTTTTTTTTCAAAATTAAATTTCTAGGATCTCAAACATTTGATAATAGAATATTTTATTTCTGCAGGGTATAAGCGTAATCCAATTAGAATTAGCTATCAAAATTAAATTCATTCTACTTTTTCAAATATTATATTAAATTAGAAAAATAAATAACATGAAACATTTTCCATAAATTATTAACTTTTATTAGTTCCTTAATGAATTATTAAAGTTTTTTCTAAGAAGCTTTTATTTTTGAATAAATGTCTTTAAAAAAAGGAATTATATTTTTATGCATGTAGTGATTTAGTTCATCAATGTAGAATGAAACACTAAACTAAGTAGTTTATAACTGTTTAACTTTGTGAATTATTTTTATAATAACAATTATTTTTTTAAAAATCCAAATCAATATTTATAGTATAAACTTATGACAAAATATAAAATTAACAATTGCTATATTAAGGTATCAGATTACTCTAAAATTGTAAATTTTGCCAAAAATTGACAGTTTTTTTATGATTTTATTTTATAGACCATTATTATATTAGCTTTGCAAAAATACCAGTTTTATTATTTTCAGTTCACTAGAACAAAAACTGCGTTCTATTAAAAGCAGATGCCATTACTTTAAGCAAGATGTCATTCATTAAAATGCGTTTTACTCGAAAAGTTTTTTTTTCAGAAAATTCTGAAAGGGGGACATCGATTGCTAAAAAAGTTTTGAAAATAATTAACTGAATTTTTTGTGTACGTTATTTATAATAGTAGAAGTGTTTTAACTTTCAGATTTATCAATCACTGTTTTATTAGAAAATTTGCAGTGTCTTATATTAATATAATCTCGGTTATTTTAAGCAATTTCATACAGCTAAGATAAATTGCTCTAGTTTTATTAAAAATCAAAATATCTCTTATCCTGAAGGTCATTTCAAAAATAAATAACATAGCAATACATCAAAATTGAAAATTTGTTCATAATCTTTTGGTAAAGAATGGGTCCTGTTTATGTTATTTTTTGTAAATTTTTACCAATTTTTCCCCATTTTAGTAACAATAATCTCTTTTTCCCTTCTTAAAGTTTGGATATTTTTCTTAAAATGTACTGAACAAATCTAAAATCCACAAAAAAAAAATTCCCTAACTGCCTTTTTTTTAAAAAAAAAAAGTTGGTGCAAGTAGTTGGATACCTTAATACAAGCTTTCCTAATATAGACTCATTCCGTATTTTTTTTTTCGCAATCTAATTTTTTTTCCTCATATTCATTCAAATTCATAAGAATATTTTGCTTTAGCAAGAAAATTAAAACAATGTGAGAAAATATTGCAATACTTTTGCCCATTGCTGATAGAATGAGACTTTTTGTGACTTTTAACAAATTATATATATATGTATATATATATATATATATGTACATTTAATTAAGTTTTAAAAAATTTTCCAAAAGAAAATGTGTCAAATATATTCTCATATATTATAATTACAACAACTCTTGTAAGATAATGTAAGGTAATAACAATCACTCTTTTATTCTATATATATCAAAAGACATTTTTTTAAAAAATTATAACGTCTAAGTACTGTGTAATTCATTTATAGAGTAAACAATATAGCAAGCTTTTTTTTTCTTTTGTACCAAAGCAAATAAGGCGTGTTTTAAAATGAAAGAAGCCCGTTGTTTCGATCAAACACAATGAAACGTTGTGACATTTCAAAACATTTTCTAAAAATTTTCACGGAAATTTTAGCTTTGCTGCAATCATTTGCTAGATTTTTATTACAACATGAGACTGGAGTTAAAATTCCATAAAAAGGAAAAATTTTCCTGTTCTTTTGTTTAGCAAGTTTACCTCAAAACTTATTATAAAGATGCATATAAGAATATTTTTTCCTTCGACTAAGAACGAGGCTTGAGGGCAATTTAAGCCATTTAAGTCTTCTCATACTCTACGTTTTTTTTCTTTTTTAAAAAAGACACTTTTCAAATGAAATACCCTTAAGATATAACTCATAAGATTGTATCTAAAGAACTTTATCTAACTTACCATTTCTAGGGTGCCTGAACAAACTGTTATCATAAAAAAAATTCATTCTTTTCCTTAACATATTTTTTTCTCGTAAACAGATTTCATCAAATAACTCGACAATTTTCTTTGAAAAATCCATGCGTACGTGTTAAGTGTGAAATGTTCTAATTGAAATTACGTCCCTCGTAATTAATTCTCAAATGAGGATGTTAAACTATTTTATTTGAAATAAGTTGATTATCATATTGTGGTAGAAATAAAACACTCATCACCAATTTTTGTCTTAGAACTTAGGTTTTATTAAAATAAATTTCGCTTGCTCTCTTAGAAAGAAAATATTATTAACATGTGTTATATATTTCAGATAAAATACAGTTAAAAGAGAGTGTTCAATGTATTGAATGAGAGTGCAAAAGCTTGCCTTAGTATATCTAAATACACAAAAAAGTAATCTTTATTTTGTACTCAATTGCCTTTTTTTGTGCAAAAAATTGAATTGTACATAAGGAAGAATCTATACATATATTTATTTAATTATATATTATTTAAGTTATTATTTAAATTTTCTAATATTTATTATAATTGAATCTATACATATATTTTTATTTTATTGAACTTTTAGTGCATTTATAAGACCTAAACTTCCAGATTGTTGATCTACACACCAGCACTACTCAAGCGACAGCATGATGGTTATTGTCTTGAAATTATGTCTCAGGTTCGATTCCGCTGCCACTGAAGTCTTACCTTGTAGTGGGGACTGATACACTTTAAAAATGTTGAGGCTCTAAACAGCAATACTCAACCAGCGGCCCACCGGGCTTTTTTAAATGGCCCGGTCTGGGCCCATTGCCCTAAAAATTAACTTATTTAAGAACAATATATTAAACATTTGGTATAAAGAAATCACACACACACAACTCAGATATATCAATTTTGCTTTTTGTTGTCAATGTCGCCCCTTTGCGAATTGATATTCTTTTTCTTCTTGTAACGGTTACGTTTAGTGATAATAGAGAATAGTGGAGTAGTGACAATTTTATGGGTGGAACTAATTTTTAGCTATCTTTCATACCTTGCAAGTGAAAAATATCCAAAGAAAATGTATCGTATCAAGACGATTTGGAAGTTTGACTATTTTGTAGTGAAAAAAACGTGGATCAATGATTGTTTGATTTGTCACGAAAGTGCTGTATTTAGAAAAATACCAATAAACATGAATCATTCAATGACGCTTTTCCCCGAATATCTCTTTCAAGAGGTAATAAATAGGCTTTCTTGAATAATCTTTGCAACAGCAACAAAGTGTTTTGTCAGTGGTATTGTCATAGAGGTAACAAAGATATCTTATGCAGTTTATTATATTATTGGTAATCATATTAAACCACTTACTAATGTAAAAATCATAAAGGCGTGTTTTTAAATTCTTATAATTCAGGTTTAGTGACAAAATATTAAAAAAATATAATCAATTTTCCACATTTTAACCCCCCCCCCTATCCTCATAATGTGACCCACGTGAAATTGCTAACATATGTATGCGGCCCACTGTGAAATAGCTGACATATGTCTGCGGTACAGCAGAAGAAGAGGTTGAGTACCCCTGCTCTAAACCCTCCCGGTGGTGGTGTGAAGTAATTTGGAGAGGTGGTATCATCATCGTCACTTGACCGTGTCTTAAAATTACAAAATCAGTCTCCAATAGCCCTAGTGTTGCATTATAGTTGATCGTTAATAAATTATCCGCTTTCTTGCTTACCAATCCTCTTTCTCTAGTTCGCGTCATGAAATTTGAATTCAAGAATGCTTTTTTATCACTTGAATTTACCATTTTTAATGAGACGCATAATTGTCAGTAGCTATCGATGTTTATGCTGCCATGCTTATACTATTTAAATATTTACTTAACATTTCTATGTATTCTCTATTAAGTTTTTTATGCAGTTAATTTTTTCACTCTGGCTAATTTGGGAAAGAATTAGGTGTGGAAAAAGATATTTGATGGTCTAGCACAGTGATACTCAACCTGCGGCCCGCGGGCCGCATGTGACCCACTGGCTTTTTTAAGTGGCCCAGTTATGGCTCATTGCAGTAAGAAATTTAATTATTAGAGAACAATGTACAAAAAATTTAACAGGAAACTATATCTATCAAGTAATCAACTATATCCATTTTGCTATCGATTTGTTTTTTAATAGTAGAATGTAAGCAAGAGGCTTGGTCATGGATGAAAAAAATAGAAATTATCCCATAGCTAAGTAAAAATTCATAAAAATAAATATTTTTATTTGTGTGTTTAATAGAAAAGTTAATATACTATTAAAATAAAAGCCAAAAATTAGTTTTAATGTTTGATCAATTTTGTTTGGCAATGTTGCTTTGGTTTAATAGTGTCCTTTTTCCATTGAATCTGTATACATCGGGTAAAATTATAGTTTCTTTGCACATTTACATTAATGTTAATTATGGTCATATTCATTATTAACCTCTCTGGCAAATATTTTTGCTTATACATATTTATATTTGTCTATTTCTTCCGGATTCCTAAAGTAATTTAATATTACAATTTCTATTATATTGCTGTTATATTCACCCACGTGGGTTTTGGGCCTTTGCCTTGGTTTATATCCGGCGCTATTATTTCGAAAATTTCCGCTGAAGGAGAATGTTGAGATCTCACAAAACATTGTTTAATCCTGTTTCACTGTCCAAAACCAGTGACAGCTCGGGAAATTATAATAGTTTTTTCCACTCTAGCTAAATTTCTCTTTTATGGTTTGTCATGGTTTCATGTCCTTGATTCTTTCGGTCTGATCTTAAGATTCTGAGGATTATTAGTCTTCTTTTAAATTTATTTACTGCTATAAATATATAGCCAAACATATTTTCTTATTTCAAATAAATAAAGTTTAATGTTGCAACGTATATTTTTAAAGATACGGTAATATTTTACGAAATTTTGTTTGTGTATTCAAATTAAATTCAAAGAATTTCAAACGCAAATTTATTTGCTCGATACTGGAAAAAGTTTGTCGCTTACACTTTAAGAGTTACTTAACTTTCAATGGAATAGATGTATTTAAAAAATAACTATAAACAACCGGATATAACTTGGGGTGTGTTTGATATTACAGAAAACAACAGTTATTTAAACATATATTGATTAAAAATATTTCTTAGCAATAAATTCACTAATTTTTATACTTTTCTCATTCTCCCGTTTTGATAGTTTAGCTTAATTACCAATGCAATTGACCTATCTCATTCACTTTTGTTTTCAAAACAAAATTGAATAATTGTCTTTGAAATTTGAAATGTAACGAAGTATAATGAAGTATGAGGTCTTTTACAATTTTGTAAAGATCCAAATCCTTGGATCATCGATTTTGTACTGTGCAAAATTAAAAGAAGTTTTATTTTATAAATACTGGACAAACTTTTTAAGGAAATTAGAAATAAAAAAGTTTTGCTTTGGTGTTTTAAATATGTTAATGTAAAATCTAGGGATATTTTAAAGCTATATCGTAATACTTAATAAACATTATAGTTTTCCTTAAAATGATTTTTTTTAAAAAAAAGACTTGTTATAATCAGTAAAAGAATTCTATGAAAACATGCTTCCTGAGGATAAAATGGTAAATATAAGATAAGGGTAGTGAAATTACGAAAGAAGTCAAATACGGTTATTTGTAATATAGACAGAAGTATTTATGTGAAGAACGTAAGAGAAATTATTATTTTCTAAAGAAAAGCTACTGCATGATTTAGGAATGACAGTGTCCTGAAATGAATTAAATTGAGCCAGTAATAAATGAATTAGCAGGAAGTGAGGAAAATCAGAGTAAGAAAATTTAAATAGTCTAATTCCCTCTGAAATTTAATGAAAATAAGGTTGAAAAAATGTAATTAATTAAAAATATCTAACTGAAGTTCTTAATTTTCCTAAGGAAAAATAAGTTTCTTGTTTTGAGTAATGTCAAAATGGATTACTGGATGTTATTCTGTCGAAAATCTCTTATATGTTATTAAGATTGCCTCAAAAAGCGGCTCATACTTGTATTTTTATATTAAAAGAACACTGTTTTTTTCTTTTTCTTCATAGGAGTATTTCCTTGCTTAATTTTTTTTGTTTCCTTTGTTAAAACCAATTCAAATTCAACGATTTGCATAATCCAGACAGAGACAGATCAATATCACGCATGGTTGGGATATATTTAGGAAATGAAACAAACTATAAAATAATTCAATTACTCTACCCACTCCACACACACATATTCGATAATTGTTAGGTTATATTAAAAATGATTCAAATATAAAAAATTTCCAGGTTAATAATAATTTCCGGGATTAATAATATGCTTAAAAATTTCTCTATTTTAGAAAGCTTAAAATTACCAGAAAAATCAATAATATGTTTGAATTAATATATTTTCCAAGTCTTGGAAAACAGCCTCCAATTTGGAAAGTACCTCAATGTCTCTGAGTAAGCTTGCAAAAAGTTGTTTTTAATAAGAATTTCAGCTCACTTAAAAATAATATTCTAGTTTCGAAGGAACATGGGTTCGTTCCGTCCACAAATCCGTACCTCTCAACAAATATCAAATGTAATTTAATTCATAAAATGAGGCTGAGAAAAAAATTAGAAGTTAATAGATTTTCCTGGAGATTCCACAAACATTTAATAAAGTGTGACATGCAGACTTCATTTGTAAACTCATCAAATGTAATGCTCACCTAAATCAATCTCATTATTTCACTCCGACCTCTCTGATAAAACGTTTGCTGCTAAAATTAATAGAACATTTCCCATCAAAGACTAATTTTATCGTGTATGCCTCAGGGCTAATTTCTTGGACCGATTCACTTTAACATTTACGTAAATCATATCATTACTACCGAGAGAGAAACATAATACTATATGTATACCGATGACACCGCAATTTTTGTTCAACATAAAACTGTTATTTTTATATTGAGCAAAAATTGTGGTAGGAAATTACTTACTGACTTTTTTACAAGGCACCTAGATATCCTTAAAGACTGATTTTCTAAGAGGCAGATTATATCAAATTCTTTTAAAGCAGAAGCGACTTTTTTTTAAAGAAGGAAAAAGCTCCATACATTTCTAGTAAAACAAACGAATTTCCTGGTCTTTTCTCACTAATTACCTTGGAGCTATCTTTGACAGAAATCTCACTTTTAAACAACACATCCCATACATTAAAGGAGAGTTTATTTATACCGTGTCTAAATTATTGTGTATAATTTCAAGAAAGTCTAAATTAAGGAGACATAACAAGTTATACTTATCTACGCAACTTCACCTGTACTGTATTTTTCCTTTCTGGGGACATGCCTCAAAAAATATTAATTTACTCGAAAGCTTCTAAAGTATAATTTTAAAACAAATACTAAGTACTTGCTGGTACATGAGATACTCGGATATGTCAACGAAAAAATTCTCACTATTAGGAAAATTACACCAAATCATGCTATAAAAATTCTATAATAATATTGAAAATTCTGCTAACGTATCTAAACAAAATATTGAAAGGTACTCCCCAAATCTTAGATTTCACACTCTAGAAATATACTAATCGACCAGAATTTGTTTAAAAGTATTTAAATATTTCTTTGTTTATTTTTTCTTCAATAATTCCTAATTTTAATTCTTGGGTTTTCAGATTAGCTGTGACTAACCTGCTGCACATGCTTTGAATGGATAGCTAACTCCAGACAATTTAGCCGATAAATTTTGTGAGCCAATTACAGTACTCCCTCTCGTCAACTTCATTTCAAGAAAAGTTCCTCGAGAAATATTTTTGGAGAATCTTTCTCTCTAAAAACGTCAGACACCTTTGCTATACTTTCGGATTAGTTAGGCTTTATCCCACCTACATCACTGATTTGAAAATCTTCTTTTGGAAGCCTTTAAAAAAGATATTTGGATATAAATTTTTATTTAAAACGTTACAAATTTTTTTTTCTTATAAAAAAAGTTTCTCTTTTACGCTAAATATTTCATTTCTATACTGAGAGATGAAATAATTTCTCACATACCCTCAAAATTCAATGAAAGGTTAGAGACTGACAAATTTATGTACTCCAGTCAAGTACTGCTAGTGATCTTCATTATTCCATTGTTTATATTTAATGAAATTTTGCTAAAGAATAAAAATAAAAGAGTAAGTGATTAATAAAAAACATGTGATCTGATTCATTTTTTTATAATTTTTCACTGATTTTAAATCAATACAAGGGATAATGGTGGTGGATCTCATAATTTAAGTTTCAGTCAAGTTGTCGCGCTCCGAAGGGAAGTGTAGTGTCGGAGGGTTCGGGGAAGAAGCAGGCATGCTCTTAGAAATAGCTACTTTTATGCTACCTTGAACACTTTATGAATGATATACAACTTTATTGCCCAACATTGGAGCAATCGGAAATCCTAATACAGTCAACCTCCTATAACGCGGTACTCTCAGAACGCGGTTTCCATATAACACGGAGCTGAAATTGCGACAGCCCTCCTATAACGCGGTACTCTTACAGCGCGGTTTCCATTCAACAACGTCCCGTCAGTTCTTTCCGTGACCAATGAAGGTTTTTAACTGTATATGTTTATATAAACATTCAAGCTTATCTCTTAGCCGTTTACGGCATCGGTTTTAGTTGTCTAAGAGCTCTTTCACAGTACGTCTCGTTGGTGACCAATTCTTTCTAAAATTTTGTCTGCACCGTCCATTCGTTTAGCTTTTTGCTGCTTAATTTGTGGTTTAGAATTGGACAACATTACACAATACTGTAAGTAATATTCTTCAATTGTTCTAATATAATAATAATAAAGCAATTATTAACCCTAGATTTGCATCATGTCAAACACAAAAGAAACAAGGAAAAGATTAAAAAGAAAGTTTATATCGGTTGAAGATAAAATCCAAATTTTAAATCGTTTAGAAGGCGGGGAAAAAATATCGTCTGTTGCAAAATCAACAAATTTGAATGAATCTACAACTCGAACCTTAAAGAAAAATTCAGATAATATAAGAAAAACTGTGGCAATGGCTGTCCATTAGGTGTGGAACGTGTTACTCCCACACGAAATTCTACTATGGTTAAAATGGAACGGGCGTGAATGATCTAGTTGGAAGACTGTATGGTCAAAAAGATTCCTATCAGTGGAAATCTTATCAAGCAGAAAGCACTTAAAATCTACGAACATTTGAGGAATATTGGGCATTCTTTTGCAGGGCTAGAAAATCATTCGTTTGTCGCTAGTAGGATGGTTTGAAAAACTAAAAAAAGGTACACATTGCACAATATTAAGTTTCAAGGAGAACAGTCCTCAGCAGAGATGCTGAGGCTGCCGAAAATTATAAGCTAGAACTAGCTAGAATAATCAATGAAGGAGGTTATTCACCTGATCAAATTTTTAACGCCAATGAGACGGCATTATATTGGAAAAAACTACCATCTAGGACAGGGGTGGCCAACCCAAGGCTCGCGTGCCACATTGCTGCATACGGGAGTCATAACTGTGGCACGCGAAGACTTATTGAAAAGTTTCAAATTTTTTGAAAATATTACTAAATTAATTGAATTATAATAGAAAATTGTCATGAAGAGAATATGTAAAAAACAGAAATTTTCAGCGGGAGATTTTAAAGGCGCTAAACCAGATTTCTCTTTTCTTCAGTATAGCACCAAAAATGAGAACATGCTCCAAAACTTACAATTCTACAGCATTGTAACGTTCCGAGAAAAGTTTTGATTAACGTGAGATTAAAAACAAATAAATTCTCTCTCTCTCGGTCGGTCGAATATGCCCAAAATGGCATCCTTTCTCGGGGGTGGTTAATTTTTAACATCTCGGATTTCCATTCGAATTTCAGCTTCCCCTTGCAGTGCTGAAGTTTATAGCTATTGGCTGTCAGCATGATTCAGATAAAAGGTTTTTTGGAAGGTGTTGACTATTTACGATTTCTGTAATGTCAAGAAGTAATTGTGCAATATATTTGGAGAGCAATTGTTGATACGGTAGAAGTAATTCTATCTGCACAAAGTAGCCGCTTTATAAAGCAGAGGGAGTGGGATCTTGCATTTATGACTAATCAAAATGTTGGATTTGGAGCCTAGAAAATTTGTAGCGTAACATCGGCAAGTTGTTTCTAGCTAACAGACTCAGTTGATTTAGAACTCTGTTTACCAAGACGTTAAGCTTTTTAATCTTCTAAAAATGTTTTTAGATTTTAGCGTTGAGCGTAGTTGTTTAATTTTTTTTTATTTTCAATATGTCTACTAGAAAACCTTCGACATCGAAAAGAAATTATGAAGATAATATTGCAGCAAGTGATTTTAAAGTTGTCTGGGAAGAACAATACTTGTTTACACATCAAAATGCTTCCAGGCCTGTTTCTTTGATATGTGGAATTTGTATAGCAGTTCCAAATAATTTAACTTGGACCGTCCTTTCAAACAACTGCATAGGGATTTCAACAACAAATATCCTGTTGGATCAAATTTGCGAACGGAATTCATCAATAAAACAAAGAAATCTTTAGCAGGCAATCTTTGTTCCAAAAGAAAAATGACAAAATGGAAACCATAGTGAAGGCTTCTTATGAACTTTCTTTGTTGTTAGCCCGCAAGAAAAAATCATATTCTGACGGAGAGGAGATAATAAAAAGTAGCCTTTTAATTTTCGCCCAAAATGTTGGTGGTCTTAATGTCAAAAATGTGGTTAATAATATAGCTTTGTCTAGAAATACCGTCATGCGTCGTATAGATGACATGAGACAGGATGTTGTAACGCAAATTGTCTCTGGACTTCAAAATAGCAAATAGTTTTCATTTACATTGGATGGAAGCTGTAATATCACAGACAATGCGCAGTTAAGCATCTTTGTGCGTTACACGAACAATAATTTTGATACTGTGGGAGAACTTCTGGATTTGCGCCTAGTAGTTTTAATTACAGGTGAAGACATTTTTAAGGAACTTAAAAATGTAATTGTGGACAAAATTAGACAGTGTTTGCACAGATGGAGCGCCTTGCATGGTTGGCAGGATAAAAGGTTTTGTTGCATTGCTTGAAAATTATTTGGGAAGAAAGGTTTTTTCAAGTATCAGTGTATTATTCATCAAGAAGCTCTTAGTGTCATGGACTTAAACTTGTCTTTCGTTGTTGACCCCGTGGTGCGCTGTATCAACAAAATATGAGCTCGTACTCTGAATTGACGAAGATTTCGTACGCTTTTCCCCGAAGAAACGGAAGAAAATGGCGAGTTACTCCTTCATTGTAGTGTGCGCTGGCTTTCCAAAGGAAGTTCACTTGCGAGATTTTGGAGTTTGAGGGAATGTGTTTTAGAATATCTGGAAGAAAATGAACTGCCCAGTGAATTCTCGCTCATCAGCAGTGAAAATTAGCTGTGGGAATTAGCTTTTCTTACCATGTAATAGAACATTTAAACAATTTAAATTTAATATTACAGGGGGGGGGATTGTATTTCTCCTACCCTAGTTGGTCATATACCTTCTTTTGTGAACAAACTTTTGCTTTTTTTGGCTGGATTTTGGAGAGAAAAAATTTAACTCCTTTCTCATTCACGCAGAAATTATCTGCCAAAGTTAATATTGTTCCGAACTATGATAGATTTAAAAATTTAATATCCATTTTGCAGGATTCTTTCAGTGCCAAGTTTGAGGATTTTAAAGATGATAAAAAATACTGAACTTTTCATTAATCGTTTTTTGATTTCTCTTCAAGATATTAATTGTTACCCACCTCAGGTACAAATTGAAATTATTGACCTACAGCACCATATTAGTCTGAAAAACTAATATAAGGAAATTATTTTAACCGTAAATGATCCGAATTACATCGAATTTTTAAAATTTGTGCCACCAAGCAATTTTCCAAATTTACATGATTTAGCGGTCAGATATTGTTATAGGTCTGGATCAACTATGTGAAGAAGTGTTTTCTATTATGAACGTAATTAAATCAAAATATCGCTCAAAATTAACTGATATGCATCTAAAACACCTAATTCTGTTAGCATCTTCACGAACTAATCTAAATATAGATGAATTAGTAAAAAAATTACAATTTCAAAAGCCCACATTATAAGAAAGTACTGACTATTTAATAATCATTTAAAATTAAGTGTTTCAAGTTACTTATTAGCGCGTTTTTCACGTAGTGTAAAAAACAGCGCTATTAGGACGTAAATTTCGTCTTCGTTGCATATTTTGTCGTACCTTTTTCTCAGCCAATAATTAACCAATTGACCTCGGGTTTTCGGCATTTGGTCGCATTTGTACCCTAGATGAGCCGAATCATATTTAAATTTAATAATTTTAAATGTTTTAAATTTTTAAATTTTTTTTTTTTAAGTATAGTACTACTTTTTGTTAGTAAAAAGTTCATTAGTTGCATTATTGTAAAACACAACATGTGAAAAACGTGCTAAAATTACTTGGCCATGCCAATGATTGATATCTTGTTTTTATTTTGTACCTTAGCTAACTGATTGATTCTGTAAAATTTATCAACAATAAAATATAAGTTTCTACTTTTGTCTTATTTGTTATACCATTTTTAGCGCGTTTTTCACGTAGTGGAACAAAAGCGCTATTAGGACGCAAATTTCGTCTTCGTTCCATAATTTGTCGTACCTTTTTCTCAGCCAATAAGCAACCAATTGACCTCGGGTTTTCGGCATTTGGTCACATTTGTGCCCTATATGAGCCAAATTATATTTAAATTTTCCCATAGTTTTCCCGAATTTTCCTACAAATTTTCCTGAATTTCGCTAGTTTATAACAAAATTTTCTCAAATTTTACCTAGTAAATTTATTGTTTGCAAAAAGTTTTTTTAAAAAAATATACCTGCATTTTGGAGGAAATCTTCACAAAAATGAGGAAATCTTCACACAAAAAATTAATGGTACAGTATTACTTTCTGTTCGTAAAAAGTTCATTAGTTGCATTATTGTAAAGTACAACATGTGAAAAACGCACTAAAATTACTAGGCCATGCCAATGATTGATATCTTGTTTTTCATTTTCACTACACAGAACTTGCATTTAAAAGTATATTTTTGGTGTAAAAAACCAATAATAAGCCTATAAGTAATATTTTTTCTTTTTTGCATATTTTTTAGTTTGGTGGAAAAGTTGGAAGTGGCACGCCTAATTTTTTTTTATCAGATTGTGGAACGCTTTCCAAAAAGGTTGGCCACCCCTGATCTAGGACCTTCATTTCGAAAAATCAAAGGCGTGGTCAGGGGTTTAAACCTTCAAAAGAACGTATGTGTGCAGCAATCTATCAGGGAGCCTGATGATAAAACCAATGATAATAAATCGTTCTTCAACTCCCCGTGTAATGAAAAACATTAATAAGACCCAATTGCCTGTATTCTGACGATCTAATAAGAAAGCTTGGATGACTCAAGATTTATTTAAGGTTTGGTTTTATAATTGTTTTATCCCGGCAGTGGAAACCTATAGGATGGGGGGGGGGATTTGAATTTCAAAGTTTTATTGGTTCTTGATAACGCTGGTTGCCACAACATAGAACTGGATCATCCAAATGTGAAAATTGTCTTCCTTCCTCCTAACTGAACGTCATTAATACAACCTTTGAACCAAGGAGTCATTTAAACGTCAAAAATGTACTACACACACCAACTTTTCCAAACCATTTTCAACAGATTAGAAAATAGTGAAAATAAAACTCTTACTCAAGTGTGGATGGAATTTTCTATTTTAGATTGTATTAGAACCGTGTCATCGGCTTGCGCGGAAATTAAACCATCAACGCTTAATGCGTGTTGGAAACCACTTTTACCTCAAATGGTTCAAGCAATACAAGATGATTCTACAATTTCACTCCCAGTTACAGAAATAGTAAACATTGCTTCTCGTTTAAGCGATGAAGAATTTGCAGTAAGCCATCAGGATGTAAAATAACTTGTACTCGGGGAAGAAACTTTAGATGAGGAAGAACTGACGGAATTAATTGATGTACCCACCTAAAATGCATTGTTAAACGAAAATAAGGAAAATGAATGGATGCCAAATCTCAATTTACAAGATGTGAAAAAAGGGCTAAATTTGGCTGAAGAATTAGAAGTTCATTTCATTCAAACTGATTATTCAACGGTGCGCAGCGCAAAGTTTAAAAGAGAGTTAAGAAATTGCTAAGCTCCCTATAGAGAGGTTTTAGTGGAGTTAGAAAAAAAAGCTACAATAGAAAGCAATGTGAAGATGGACCAATTGAGGAAGACATTTTGCCCATTAAAAGAAGGCGAGTTAGGTGACTCATATCTGACAGCGTGGATGAGTGTTGAAAGATTACATAATATTACAAAAGTCTTTCTTATTTTTGTTGGAAAACAGTTTTTTAGTTTAGTTTTTGTTTCATTTTTTTCTCATTTCCTTATATGAACTCTTCAATTCAATAAAAATAATTTATAATTTATCTTGTCTTTTGTATCTATTGGTCTCCATATAACGCAGTACGAATGATGCGATTTGTACTAATTCTGAGTTTCTTATAGCGTGGTTTCCATACAACGCAGTAGACGGTT
Organism: Trichonephila clavata; assembly: GCA_019973975.1. Lineage (NCBI taxonomy): Eukaryota > Metazoa > Arthropoda > Arachnida > Araneae > Nephilidae > Trichonephila > Trichonephila clavata. The sequence continues at coordinate 90,105 of BMAO01034061.1, forward strand.
TTCATAGAACGCGCTACGAATTAGCCTGATTTGTACGGTTAAATCCGAGTTTCTTATAGCGCGGTTTCCATATAACGCACTCACCGCGTTATAGGAGGGTTGACTGTACTTAATCCAGTGCTTCTCAAACTTTCAACACTTGCGACCCAATATTAAGTCATGCTTTTCCTCGCCTCCCCAATACAATAACAATGTATTAAATTCAATAATACTATACGTTGACGCTAAGCCTATAATACGACTTTAACCTCTTTAGTGCCGCCGATGTGTATAAATGTCTCACTCAACCAGACTCTGGACGTATGTATACGTCTTTCCGAAGTACGATCTTTTCTGTGAACTGAGATCTATAAAATTATTCCGAAAGTTTTGAAATGTAATCATATGACCTTGACAGTGTTCGAGAAGCATTTACTTATTTCAAAGGATTTTCTTATTTATCCCTTTTCTACCTCCCCCTCCCCTGCATCACATATGTTCGCCTGCGTGTTAAACAGAGGCATATGGGAGCGTATCACGTAATTTTTAATCGGCATTTAAGGGATTAATTAAAAACTGTACAAATGAACAAGATAAGTGTTCATATATATATTATATATATTTTTGCATATAATTTTATATATAATACGTCCATATGGAATCACTGATAATTTTAAAACTTGTTCTTAACTAATTTTTGTAATAAATTAGTTTGAATTGCACAGTATGAATATATAAATGTTTCATATCAGTGTAAATGTGTATTTTTTTATTATGTCAGAATGTATTTTGTTTTTTTATTATGTCAGAATGTATTTTGTTTGATTTATTTCAGTAAATTATTATTATTTTTTAAATTATCTTTTGCTTTCGACTTTTCAATAAATTCGCACCCCCATCTTAGGGTCTCTAGGTGGCCGCGCCCCACAGTTTGAGAAACGTTGACTTAATCTAACATATAATGTCATTCAATATAACTTACCTTTATTCGGAGCTCCTTGTGACGGTCCTTCTTGAACCACGATAGCTCGTGAGCTTCAGTACTATTTACTTCAACAACTCCTGGTGGATTCTAAGATGAATATTACTTTCAATTAAATTAAATTGATGATTATAATATTAAAAATAATTTCATTTGCAGTGTTGCAAATAGTTTTTCAAAGTCTTTCAAATTATACACGATAAAAACACTTTAAATAACAAAACTATGCATTATAGTTTATTAGTATTATTTTAGTATTATTTTAACCTTAAAACGTTGAACAAATATTTTTTGAACCATTTTGTATCTATTGCAAGTGCTTTAACGCACCATTTAAAAGGGGAGCGATAAATGAAAATTTTATACTCATCATTTTTTTAGAGCCTGAGGCCAATACATCTGTTCATTAAGAACTGCTGCTCTATTAACATTCCCAAGAGCTCAAACATACTTATTCAGCATTTCTAAAATAGCATTTTGTTTTCATTTAAGTTTTTTTAAGAAAAGATGATTCAGCAGAAACTTAAAAGTAAAACAACATCATGGAGCAACAATAGTGGTAAATTGCACTTAATGAGTGGCAATTAGTTGCATTTGAAAAATAGGTTTATTTTCGATATTATATTGCCTCAATCTATTTTTGCTTTACACATTAATCGAATAAAGCATATGTAAGCAATTTAAAGTACTCAGTTTGCTTGATTTCATGAATACGTTCTAAAATTTCGCTTTGATGGAATGTATAAAAAATTACTAAATCATTTCAATTTTCTTAATGAAGATCTTACGGATCGATATCAATGCAATCTTCAAGAATAGCACTCAAGAGGAAAAGTTGAAAATTATTTCTCTATTAGAAAGATCAATTTTCCTCCAAGCATTTACATAAAACTGATGTTTTTTTTTTTTGCTTGTCCATTGCTTTATCAATTGTTAAAATTTATTTATATGTTATACTTATATATTTAAGAATAAAAAACATTAATATTATAACGAATTTTTACTATGCTAATACTCTGTTCATTTCTTTTCCGTTTGAACGACTTTAAATTTCCGTACCCATTAATTAAGTTAGTATATTACTTTAAATAAAAATTTTCTGCAAAAATAGACTTCATGAATATGGATAATAATAAATGGTTAGTATAAGCAATTCGCTACGGCATTTGTATGTTTAAATTATATTTTTTATTAACATAACAAATCATTAATATCCTGTAATCAAATAAAAAATTTAAAAAAAATTGAAACTTAAAAATTAATTATAAATTTTATAATATAAATATTAAATACAAAATTTAAAAATTAAAAAAAAATACTTTGCATTTCATGATTATGTGAAATTTGTAGAAATTGAACAATGTTTCTATAATTAGAATGGCTTTTTTTATGTACGTGAATTTTGCTTCATTAAACTTCTCTATTTTTATTTGCATTTTGAGTAATATTTCTGGCCATAAAAAATCAAATGTATGTATTATTCATTAATAGTAATTACTTTCTTACATAAAATTAGGTGTGTGTCTCTAATTCTCTCCATATATTCTAACCGTTTCTTCATATGGAGAAAATTAATGATCAGGTACCTGTTCTCTAATCTCAGAGAAATTCACCATTACTTCAGCGGAGGCTTTATGATCATGGCGCGCATCCCGTTGTATGGTTATACCAACCTCTATGTCTTTGAAAGAGGAACTGTGACTGCTGTGAGGTGTATGGAAGAGGTCTTGGAGCCCTATGTTCAACTTTTCATGGGTGCTGTTGGAACTGATTTTGTTTCAATTGACGACAACGTGAAGCACATAGAATTCATCTGGTTATTGAATTTCTGGAAAGGGAGAATAATTGCCGGATGGATTAGTCCGTTCGATCTCCAGACCTCATCCTTGTAAAACATACCTGAGGTGCTCTGAGGAGGGACATTGCAACTCGCAAACAACTCCAAAAATCATTCAAGACCTGAAAACGGCTAAACTATTGGGATTAATGGCCAGATTCCCTTAATGATTCCCTCATTTCCAGTATAAAATCACAGTATAAGGCCCGTTTGTCTGAAAGAGTGAGCCCTACCCCCTGTTAACCTTTTTTTTTTGTTTGTTATATTCTGAAACTGCCGTTTCACACCTACCGATTTCCATAGGCGTTACGCACATTCATACTTGTGCATTTTAACTGTTAAATGGTATTTTTTTGTTTTTTATCAGTTTTATATATATTATGAAAATCTGTCCAGTAGTTCTAGAGTTCATGGATAAAATCGAAAAACTATCTTAATTTAGAACACCAATCAGTATATATATATATTTTATATATATATATATATTGATTGCGTAATTGTCACGATATATTGGAAATTAATCATTTAAATCTTCCTCAAGCAATCACACCCTAAAGATTTGGGGAGAGGGGAAATGTTTTTGAATTTTTAAACCAGTTAATAATAACCTTCATGGTAATTCTATTCCAATGAGATAAAGCAAAAGTATAGTACTAATTAATCTAAAAAATTTAATAAGTAAGGTTTTGATATATAGAAAATTCAAAATGACTCTAAGTAAGGATTCAAAGTAGTAACCCGTCTTTTTCTTCTTCAAATTATATTATTAATAAATGGTCGGGAAAAGGAGTGTTTAATTATTTTGTTTAAATCCCATTATTTCAGAAATATTTACTTTGGGAATGTTGAAACTATTCTTTTGAGCTTAATGATACTTTAAAACCACTTGTATGGCTTAAAGAATTTCTATTGTGTGTCTTTGACTATAAAATGTTATATTAAATGCTGTTACTAAAACTTTAAGTGAATTATCATGCTTAAACCATAAGTCCTGCGATTGAAATTAAACGCGCTTGAAAGCAGTTTATTCCCAGAGACTCATTATTTCTTTCTTCAATTGTTTTCCAAATAACGATTTTACATAATATTCTTCAAATTTAAATTAATAAACATGTTGCAACATTTTATTAGAATGGAAAATGAATTCATGTCTTAATAGTTGCCTGTGAATTCGTCATTTTTTATTAAGTTGTTATAAAAATTTGTTAAAGTGTTTATATTAGGTACTCCTTTATAAGGAAATATAGTATTTAGACGTGTTTTCAGACATCTGCAAATATATAGTTTGTAATAGCAAATATACTTTTAAGGGTTGATTACCTTTGGAGAAATATACATTATCGTTTAATAAAAATGCTATCATGTAATGAAAATATTAAAATGAAAAAAATATTGAGAGATATGTAATTTTCAAAATGGCGATAATTTTTCATAGATGTACGCTTATTTATTCGATTTAAATCAGTTTCCATCAACACACATTCGTAACTGTTTTAATAATCTTAATAATATATAAATTTCTTCCAAGCAGGAACTGGTGATGCATTCCTGTAGATGATTACGATTAAACTCGATTTCCAGTAACGTAATTGTTTCAATAAGCTTAACATTACTCCCATGCAGGTACAAGGGACCATAGAAACCTAGCGGCTATAGTAACAACCTCATGGTCGGCGTGACACGGGTTTGAGTTCTGGTCCCCCTAAAGACCCGTCATTTAGAGTTAGTTAATGCACGTTAAATCTGTTTAGTTCTCAAAGACCTCCCTCGGGCATTGTGTGGTAATTTGGATAGAAGATACTCAGGCGTCGTCTTCGTCACTTGACCAAAGCTTAAAATGACGTGGTCCGTTGCCAGTAGCTATCATATTCCTTTATTGTGTAACATTAATATAACTTTTCTTCTATGCAACTACTTTTACGACATAATTATCAGATGCTCAACTATTAAATGAAATATAAAATACCAGTATATAAATTTTGCAAACATTTTGTTTTTCCTCTTATTTAACAAAAAAATAACATCTGTCCTGTTGGATCGTATTTTTCTTGTAATATAAGATATCGTATCATTTTGTTGCATTGGTTTTTACTTTAGCATTTTTTTAACAAGGACAACATTAAAAAGCCTAATTTGAGAGTAATTCTATATTTCTCACTATTTCAAATAATTTATAATTAATCTTCGCAATTTTACACAGTGTTCTTTGACAGTAAAAGATTAAATCAGTTGAAAACTTACATATTTCCTGCCGACTTTTTTCAAAAGCAACTGATAAGCTTTAAATCCATATATTTAGCAAGAATATATAATTTTATCTCTTAATGTGATCTAACGGAAGTTTTAAAAAGGTCACATATAAACTTCATTTACCAATAAATTGTTATCAGATTACCTAGACAAGATTCTCTCGATACATAAACAAATTTCGTTTTTTTATGCCATACAGATTGCATGCATAGCTTCTTTATCACACTCCGCTAAAATAGTTATCGCACGCCATAATCTGTTGAATACTCTTGGGCATATCCTGTGTAGATGGTTATTGATTGATGATGCTTAATTACGTAAATAAAAAACTCATTTCTTTTTTAAAAAATGCGCAAATAAAGAATCTAAATAAAAGATGAAGTAATATAATTTAATCAGTAACTGTTTAATTAACATGGGATTAGAATTTTTTGCAAGATTCAATCTTTCTAACTGAGACGTTATCTTCTTTAGTGATAAGTAAAAATAAAGAAAAAGAAACTCGCTAAATTCTCTCACATTGATGATTTTTTTCCCCTTGGATTAAGTAAAAAAAAGCATTTTATGTGAATCATCATTTAAATAGCAACTGACACCTGGAATTTAAATTACATCAAATATTTAATTTCCGATTCGTTTGCTTCGGCCTTAAGTTCGATGAGACAAGAAGGAAAATAAAATGTACAATAACGATTTATTTGGAAGTAGCTTTTTGAATTTACTAAAAATAGCATTTCTGAGGTAATTTTTGTCCAAAAGGAAGCGGTAAATCTATCTATCTATATATATATATATAAATGGATGTTTGTATACATGACCGCGCTCCACACTCCAACACCGTTCAACCGATCACTGTGAAAATTGGCATGCATATATATTTTTGTGTAGAAGGTTCTTTTGCTATCCTCTTTGTTACCCCACCAGGTGGTGCTACAGCATATCAATCAACATTTAATCAATCACCAATTTGAAAACATGGTCACCAAATATGATGCCAACTTGGCTCTATCGCCAACATTTCGCCATACTTCCATTGAATCGCCATTATAATGCAAGGTACGGCGTTGCTTGCGAATATTACAATTTTAACATAAAATAAATACAACAGAAAGTAATATTAACGTATTATACATCCAGATATAAATTTTTACATTATTTTAAGCGTTCATTACACAAAATTTGTAGCAATGTGTTACTTTTGCCGATCAGAGATCAGCTTAGGAAGGTGTTTCGACCTTCGAAATCAACCAACAAAAAAGTTACGGGGCGTTATAAATTTTTAAAAAACCTTTTATCAGCTATTAGATCAACAGACTTTGAATTTAACAAACATATTTTTTTTGTTCAGCTGAGATATGCAAAAGACATTTGTTTTGTTTAATTTGCAATTAATGTAAAATTAATTCATTCAAAACTTCTTTATCCTTCCATATGCATTGTTTAATTTTTCAATTCACCGGTTTGAAAAAAGAGTATACTTGCTAGTACATTATAAATGTAGAGGGAAACACTAAGCAAATTGCAGAAAACTATTGCTATATTTATTTTAATTTGGGAAATACATAATATTTGTAAAAATTAATATATTTTACCGTTATTCAAGATTGCGCATTGTTTTAAAACAAATCTCTTGCTTAAAATATTTGTTATTGAAAACATTTGCAATACTCCGTGTATCACAAAGAATCACACGGTTCTTAAAAATGTAAGTATGAAACATATTACAAAAGGAATAAAAAGAGAACAATTATTTAAAAGTTATGAAGAATTCCAGATATTTACAATGCATTTACAAAAGCTGTCAAGGGCACTGGGGGAAAATAAATTGATGGAAATTTGGAGACCAATTTGTATCGTATCTTCCTTTCAATGATAAACTAAAAAAAAAGAAGTAAATGTTCAACAATGTCTACGCACAAATAAGATCTCTTAAGTAAAATATTAACAGGGTATTCATATTTTAAACGTAAGAATTGAGAAATCAATAAAATATAAATTTTTCAACTAAATTGTATAAGTATCTCAATTTGATTCAATATAACGAAAACTCGATACAATACATTGTGTAAATTTTACTTATAAATTCCATACAAATACATGTATAAATTTATAAAAATAATTTGGAATAATGATTAAAATCTCATAAAAATAATTAAAATATTAATACAGAAAATTATAAATTTTCTTGTATAAATCTTGATATTTTAATTCACAAAACATAATATTACGTTGAAGTTTTAATGTACATTCTATGTCAGGATCATGAGTATGAAAATGTTGTTCCATATTTACAGTAAATTTGAAGAACGCGAGAATTAAATCAGGTGTTAATAGCTGAACTTCAGCTCCAACTTCGTCTTTATCAATTTCTTTATTACAGTAAATTGTAATAAATTCGAACAAATCGTCCTCATCCAAAGGGCATGGATCCTCAATTTGTTTTGAGATTTGTGCTAGAACAAAAAACTCCTGAAATTTGTTATTTCAAAATCGTGTCAAAAAGCTTGTGTAAAAAAGACTTAGTTGTGTACTAAGTCTTTTTTACAAAAATCAATATTTGAAAGTTGCTACATTTTTATTCAAGTTAACATGATGATTGGAGAAAAAAAGTTTGTAAACAATTGATATACAACCAAAATTGTTTATATTACGTACAGTTAGGTAATTTATTTTTATTTAAATATTTAATGGAAATTCTAAATAGTTGGGTGGAAGGGATTTATTCTTTTCAAAATATTAAGTAATTATTATTCGTATCAGTTATATTAATAAAATTTGCAATTGATAAGAATATTTTTGAAGAGAATATTTTTTCCGATACAATATGAAAAATAAAAATTCTCAAGCGGTAAAACTGTTATATTTTATAAAAGTATAGAATAGGATATAAATTATATATTTATTTACGCCTAGGAATCTACAAAAGTCATAACTACTTATCCACATTTGCGAAGTGGCAGCTACAAAAAAAAATTTGTCACACAGAAAAAAATTCACAAAAAATTTCTCTTTTGATGGGTCTTAAAATTATTCAATGCAATATAGCCATCGAGATATTTAGTCAGTATCAGATAAATCAATTATTTGTTCATCTGTAAAGGAGCAGATTGCATGTGAAAGGAATCCCGTACAATGCTGGAACGTTTCCAAAACCATTGTGATATTTAATTTCTACAACTTCCCGAATGAATCTAAGATGATAAACCAGTGATTGAGATGAGTTGAAAGGCATAACGAAAATTTAAGACGTGGCCAGCCGTAATTTTGGGAGATCGTTAGAAACTATTTCTAGGATAAAGGAATATTTTGAATGATCTCTCTAAATATATTTCGTGTTAGGTACGGATCGACATATTCCATAACGTGAAGACTGATTGAGATTGGAGAAATGTGCGTGTTCCGAGGAAGATAATGCACTTCCATTTGATTGCATTTCCTTTCTGATCGAAGTTCCTTCATGATTCATTTTTGTTCGCAAATTCAATATGTTAGACACAAAAAATAGACTAATTCTTATCTTCTTTTTACAAAGGTTAAAAAGAAATAATCTATTACTGAGAGAAATTTTGTGAAAGAAAGCATTCAATTATTTTGTGGTTTATAATAATGAAAAATATCATTATCAAAATTAATATATATATATATATATATATATATATATATATAGTACAAAAAATGAATATCAAATTAGATGCAGTAGAAAATTACACTACAGAATATTGTACCATGTTATTTATGAATAAATTCTTTAACAAAATTAATTTTTCAGGTATATTTCAGAAATATAAATCCTTTTTTCCTATTAAAAATATTATTATTAAAAAGGCTTTCAAATATAACAAGAAACTTGGTAGATTTATTTTCAATTATAATCAAGTTTCGGAGCTACTATGTCCGGAGCAGTGTAAATGCTATTTGTATTGTGATTATATCGATGAATATCATCAGCACGTTGTCACTGGAGACCTTAGCATTGTAAAAGATGATTTATTGAGAAATTTTATGGAAAAAGGTACTGGCTTTAGACTTATGATCACAAAATTAAATCCAACGTTGTAAAACAAATCACAAGAGATTTGGATACTTTCTACCTTAAAATGGCTATTAAATACGGAATGCCGATAGGAGCATTCAATCAATTTAGATATCTTGTTGCAATAGAAATTGGAAAATTGGATTTCAACGTTGATAATGAAATTATGTATAAAGACCTTAAAGTATCGATAGATAATATTCAAAAGGATTTCGTGATAACTTATGTTGATAAAGTCTCTGCTAATTATGCAATAATATGTAAATATTTTTATAGTAAATTATTAAGTGATCATATTTTAAAGAATAATGCATTTCAAAAGTCGATTCACAGCAAAAGAGAAGATGATAATCGTCTTTTGGTTTAAACAAAAGATTAAATATTCATCTCAAACTATTAAATACCCACGAATTTTTTTAACACCAAAATTCCACAAAAACCAATAAAATTCCGTAGTATTACTAATGGGTATAATACATATATTACGAAGTCTGCGAAGATTTTACAATCCCTTCTTCAAAATACTATCGATAGCTTTCAACACACAGCAATAATTAAAAATAGCTTAGAGATTGTTAGAGTCACGAAGGATATGGCAGTTTTTTCCATGCACGGCTTTGACTTCGAGGACCCTTTTAATTCTATTGATATAGATGATATGATTAGAGTTCTACATTTAATTTATGATAAATATGAATTGCATAATTCAATGAAAAAGGAAAAATTTGATATCCTGGTTAATCTTGTTTTACAAGAAAATTTCATAGCATTTGATCAAAATCTTTTTAAACAGATCAGAGGTTTACCTCAGGGTGGTCCTGCCAGTAATAGTTTAGCTAACCTATATTTACATTTTTTTGAAATTGATCATATTTTTGATGATTCTTTCTTACTATACCGTTATATAGATGATATAATAATTTTTGGTAAAAATAGTGAATTCAAACCAAATATTATGTTCTACCCTGACAATCTCAACCTTCTTAAAACTAATTTTAACTCTAATATGGTTGAATTCCTAGATTTAGACTTGCATCTTATTGACAATAGAGTAGTCTGTAACATTTATGACAAAAGAGATTCTTTTAGTTTCCATGTAATTAAAATTCCTGTATGGAACAGCAATTTGCATCTATCAATTTACAGAAATATTGTTTTGAATTTTTTACTTAGGAATGATAACTTAACTACCAACAAAATAGATAAATTTAATAATATCAAGAAATTCTTCCAATGCTGCTTAGATCATGACTATCCTTTTAACTTCTTAAGAACATATATTCATCACAAATACATTAATCGTCTTGCTATTTCTGATTTCAAAACCACCATACAACAATAGGATTTCAAAGTCAGCATTTTAGTGGTTTTGCTGTGAAGATTCTGTTTTAACACTCTTCACACAGTTTATTTTTTAAACACCCTTCTTAAAAATCCTATAATATGAAAAATTTCTACATTTTTAGCAACCAAACCAAATTTCTACATTTTGACAACCAACCAATTTTCTACATTTGTGACAACCAACCAAGTTATAGCCTACTAAATTTGAATGTAATCTTTCTTGGCGTCTTCCTTACAAGCTGGTATAAAGGATGCGTTTAAGTGCAATTTAGATTTTTAACACAACATGTATAAGCTTTCCATCGGTTTCAAGAGTGTTGGATCTCCTGGAGTAAGCTCTGTGAGCAGAAGTTTTAAAATCTTTTTGGAAGAATCCTTTTACTGGGTAATTCTTTTGATATTTTTATGCTTAAACATTTTGGGAGAATTTTTGCTTTATAGTAGTCGGTTGTTCTTTCATATTTCTACGAGATTTTTTATACTTTGGATTTTTATATTTTGGATTTTATATACTTTAAATTTCTATTTATTTTATTTTGGTCTTTCCTACCGAGTTGCAAAGGGGGAAGGTTGGCGCCTTCAAACTAGTTTATCCCCACTTATTCGGTCCTAAGTCCGAAATTGCATTTTGACTCGCTAGGTTCTTATTTGTATTTCATTAGATTTGATCTTAATTTTTTTTCCCCCTGTTATGTTCTATTTTGTATATAAAATTTTTTTTCCATATATATATATATATATATATATATATATATATATATATATATGTATATATATATATATATATATATATTCTCCGTATATATATGTGCGTGTGTGTGTAATTGTCATGTCAAGAATTTAATAAATGAGCATATATATTTAAATAAATAATAAATATTATGGAAACAATAATAAACACTCACAGAAAAATCTACAAAATCTTTAAAATCTTTTTGGAGTATGTTTTTTAAGTAAGCTTGTAAAATTACACTTATAGAAATAAATTTTAATATAGAATTTGCTTATCAAAAATATTTTGCATGCGATATTTGCAAAAGCAATCCAGTAAAATATTGATTTTTCATCTCAGAAAAGAAGATTATGTTAATCTTGTTTAAAATAATTGAAAACTACTATTCTGTTACAGAAATCAATTAATTTCTGTACATTGTAAATAAATACTTACACTTCTTTGTTCTAAATTCTGATACTGCAGCTGACCCTCAAAATGATTTCTCTAAGCACCTTCAATTTGAAAGTAGTGATATTATAAACCACAGAAAATAAATGTTACAAATTTCGAAATAAGTTTCTAAAAAAATACCTATACATATTTATATTTTAGCAAAGGATATAAAAAATGGAAAAATTGCAAGGTAGGGTTATTATGGTTTATTTTTGTTAATACTCTTGAAAAACTGTAGAAAATAAATACAGTCTTTTCTAGAGAAGCGGGGGTTTTCTTTGTTGTTAGCGTGTTAATCCCGCTAGAAAAGTCCGATCAGTCTTATTTAAGGCTTTAAAAAAACAAATGATATAAGTAATGAATATATATAATGCTCATTAAACCTTTCTGCTTGGAGCAGTAGGAAAAACTATTATTCTTCAGTTAAAGGATATTAAACGCATGTAACTATTTTCATGAAATTCTGAAAAACGTTTTTTGGAATAAATATTTCATAACTGTTTGTGTTTTAGGGCCATTCTGTATTCACCATTGATGATGCATACAAAATAGACAAATTGCGTTCCAGAACGCTTGATATTGAAGAAAAGGACCAAGATAGCAAATCCGTAGGCAAGTATCATTTCCTTTTTTTTTAATTTCAAAACATGTGTATTTATGTAAACTTATTACCAAAACATTAGGAATTAACCGGCAAAATGAGAAATATTTTACAAGAACAGTGTATACTAACACCAAATGCAGCAGGAAAGTAGCATACAAATATATGAGGGTGAGTCCGAAAATAAGTTTCCCCTGTCGACTGTGGTTAGAATTGTGCATGAAAGTCAAACTATAGAATGACACATTAAAGGTAAGATATAACTTTATTTATCCACATAAGTACCAATTACACTGAGACATTTGTCATACCGCTTGATAAACTTCAAAAAGATTCGAAGAAAAAAATCAGGGCTTTGCATACAAGATTCTTCTTCAAAGCCGGAACAGATGGAAATCACTTGGTGCGAGATCCTGACTGTATGGCGGATGATGTAGGCGCTCCCAACCAAGAGTTCTAATATAGTTTTGCATTGTAGTCACCGAGTCTGGGTTTGCATTATCATCCAAAAACAGAACGCCAGATTTCAAAAGTCCAGGTCACTTTTTCCGAATCCATTTGCTTGATTGCGGTCGACCTCTACTCGATGATGTATCGGTGTCTTGCACGCTCACCTGCTGTTTCGTCGTTCGTCCACAGCCTTTAAACGCTTCTTCCGTATGCAAAACCCTGAATTTTTCCTCGGGACTTTTTGAATCTTATCAAGGGGCATGGTAAATGTCTCAATGTACTTGGTACCTATGTGGAAAAATAAAGTCATGTCTTTTTTTTAATGTCTAATTCTATGTGTTGACTGTCATACACAACTCTGACCACCGTCGACAGGAAAAACTTATTTTCCGACTCACCCTTGTATTTATACATGCAACATATCAAAAGATTGCAAATGCAGATGGAGGCAATGCTACATTTTTATATAGTATTTGAGGAAGTACTATTAGAACCATTAAAATAATGTTTAAATGCAAAACAAATAAACGAAACCGACATTATCGTCTGTCAGGAATTGTGATTTACCTTTACGCTCGTATGAGATGTATGATCATCCCTTCTGCTAATACTAAGTTTAAAGAGTGTGCACATGTTTCCTAAGGAGTGAGCAATTACCGCAGAGACAAGTATTCTCCATTTCTCTTTTAGAGTGGTTTGCATCTTTGTGGATTCTGGTTCGTGAAATGTGCCGAACACCAACAATATAATTTCAATATCTTTCGAAAGATTTCCAATCAGATTAGGATTGGGAGAGGATGCCAGACAATGCATTCGCGCTGCGTCTTTATTATCCAAGTATTAATCAACGATTTCAGTTCTTCGTATCTTTTATTTACCATTAATTGAAACAAAATCAAGGCCAACAGCTGAAATGTATATTTATACAGAGGTTTCTATGACTTCATCACGATATCCGACAACCGTCACAAAAACCCGTCCCTAGATGTGCGTTCGTTGAAATATCTCTATGAAATGCTTGACCACACAAATCATGGTTCTTCCACCTCGGAATGCGAGATACTTAAAGATGTTCTGAGGGCCAACTGCGTTTGCCTTGGTCTCTTACAGGCTTGTCTTTGATTAAAGGAAGAAGTTCCAACTTATTAGAGTACATATCATTTGGCCAATCAGATACAATCCATTTCATATATTGTCGACACCAATTTAATAAGGCTTCATTGGATTAGGAAGTTAAAGGATCATCAACTCGTAGTACATAGATATACAGTCCATTTATGTTTAACCTTCGAAGATCAATAGAGTAAATTTCTTCTCACAAATGAACACAGCAACCACACGCCCATTAACAAGACGTGTGGATGTTATACATATAAAGGACGTTCTTCGATTCAACTTGGCTTCATAGCAATATATCGATCTTTATCACGTACCGTAATGCTTGGAGGCCGGACACAGTTCTTTGGACAACTCTTAAGGTTCTTTAAAGTTATTTCCCTAATCATTAAATTTAAAAATGATAAACACTGAGTAAAAGAACAACATTTGTGACTGGTTGCCTTGCTTCAAGGAGTCACAAAAATTACCAAAGCTGTATCTGCTTTCGTAATTTGGAAGCGATTGAAATACGTCTTTTTTGTATACTAAGCATATAAAGGTTTAAAATGCTTTTTATATGCACTTATATGTAGCTGTTCTATCATTTAATAAAGCTGGCTACTTATGTGACTCTATATATTTTCCATATTTCTGGGCACGAAATTGTAATTAAATAACAAACATGGATACTTCCCTTTAATTCTGCCGCGAATTGCAGCGTCTCAAACTTGGGGATTGGTTTCTGGAGATTAAGTTTTACTCTCCGTTATTATTTTTTGACGGAAGGTATATACTTTTATCTTTTACGTGAAACTTAAAATACGCCGAAGTAAATTTATATGCAGGATATTAAAAAAAATATTGAATAACGTAATATTTACGTGGTGAAAAGAAACTTATTGGAAAATAAAAAGAATAATTCTTCCAGTAACGTTGTTAAAATATTTTCATCAATAAACCTTTCTGTCATAATCTACAATTAGAAAAAAAAAACATGTCAACTGATTATAAAACCAATATCCCCCGATATTTGCTTCTAAATGGTGATTTTGTATATTTTTTGCGTGTATATTTTATACTGTGAACTAATATGTCTGGTACAACCAATTTAAATTTAAGGGGATTAATAAGTGTTCGGTATCTACATTGAAATGCATAAAATTAATATAAGTATGGAAATTATTGAAATTCACTCATTTATATTTAGTTACTTAGCCTTAATTCTAGCTTTCTTCGCTGTTTCTTTTTCCTGAGAATATAGCAATTCTTTAAATGGCTCTGGATATAATTGAAAGTATAAATAATGAAACAATTAAAAATATTTTTTACAATTATGATATGAAGGATTTTGAAAATCGTACTAATCAGTGTAAATGACGAAAAATCTAATTAGCATTTGCTTAAAATACTTTTATAGAACTGATATTTTTTTTTAAATCCTACCTAAATTGTTTAAATTAATGTCATGAGTATGGAAATGATGCAGTAAAAAAAAGATATTTTGTAATATAATGAAATATTTTAACCTAAGATATAAATAAAAGCAACAAAAAACAATTACAACTAGGTACTGAAGTTGCAAGGTAATTAATATTCAATTTCTAAAATAAATATATGGCTGCGACCATAAAAGATCACTATTGTTTTAAAATGTTTGAAAAAAATATGATAAATATATTTAACTACGTCAAAAAAATCCATTAGTTCCATTTTTTTATTGAATTTAGCCGGTGAAAGATAGTTCATTAGTTTAATGATTTTTTTCCCCAGGAGTTACCGATAATGTGGAAGAATGAAAATAAACTTCATTTGCTAATCAATATTTTTTTTTGCTCTTAACTTGTAAAAAAATGTATCTTTTATTCTATTATTCTGTTGAACTAAATACGCTGCAGCATTAGGGATGTAAAATATTATTTAGACGCATCGTAAGTAAAGAAAAAATTGTTTTTGGTGATGCTCTTGTATTACAGTAAAACAATTTACTAGATATCTGCAGAAGATAATAACTAAGCGTTTACAAACCAATGCCCACATAAACCCCCAGGAACTCATAGCAGCTTTGATTCTTCCAGAAAATAATATTTTGTATTCAGTTATATATTATGGCCCTTAATTGGAAATATTAAAAAAAAGTAATTTAATAATAATAAGTATTAAAACAAACTAAACTCTTAGAGAATTTCAGAAATTAACAGTTAGAAGACACTTGTACTTTCTAAATCCTATTCTGCAATCTGAAAAGAGGTTCTTTGCTACTACGATCAACCTTGTATGTGAGATACTAATAAGATTGCATCAAATTTTGGAATTATTAGAATAAGTAATCAATCTTATATATAAAAAATAAACTACACTCTTTTCAGAAAAATGATATTTCAGTTACCTCTCAGTTTTGTATTATTGACAAGTTTGAAGATTAGGAGTATTCAGAAAATAAATTTAGGCCATGATAAACTTATTATCGCTTCTCTTATTAGTGCTTCTCAAACTTTCAAAATTTGAGACCCAATCTTAAATCATAATTTTCAACGCTCCACCCCCCTGCAATATAGCAATGTATTGAATACAATAATAAATTACTTAGACACTAAAGCTACAGTATGACTTTAATTATAAACTGTATTAATTATCAGGATAAGTATTTATGTTACTTTTAAGTATGTGTGAAAATTTAAGTAAGTTACTTTTAAGCATGTGTGAAAATTTAAGTAAGTTACTTTTAAGTATGTGTGAAAATTTAAGTAAGTTACTTTTAATTAGGATAAGTACGTATTATGTTTAATTCTAATTTATTTAAACGGAAACAGTTTGGAAAATAATTAAATTAAATTAAATATTTATTTCCTCAATCATCCATTTTACATCCATTCAAAATCCTTCTGGACTTTCTGCGATGGCTGCTTTGAAAACAAAATATAGATCTCAGTTAAATAAATAAAAGAAATTAGAATTTATCAACTTCCGATATTAAACCTTCCTTTTTAAAGACCATGGGAGTCACTAATAATTATTAAACTTGTTCTTAATTTATAGTAGTGATAATTATGAACATTGTGTGCTACGAATACATTTATAAGTATATTATATCCGTGTAAATATACATTTTATTTTTTATTATGTCAAAATCTATATTTTGTTTCGCTCCCATTCATTAAATGAAATAATTTTTAAATAATAATTTTCGATATGCATGCACCCCCCTAGGGATGTGCGCCCACTGTTTCAGAACCTCTGTATTATGGTCCTTAATCGTTTTAATGATATTCAAAAAGTAATTATACAAATAAATAAGAGTTGAAAAAATCTTAACATTTAAGTATGGCAGAAGGAGCTATAAAATGAACTTAATCTTTGTCTAATATTTACATGTTTAAGTCATCAATTATTATTTTGAGGGTATTTGATATAGGTTTTAACATTTAATATCTTAAAGAGTGTGGCAACAATGACATTGATTTTTAGTAAGCCTTCGAAGCAACACGCAGGATATTGGTGATGAAAATCGTATTTATAAGTAATGGTCAAATGAATAACACTCAGGATTGCAGCCAACTCTGCAACTTTCCATTTAACGCCAATGTGAGGATTTTAAGCATTCATGTATTAATTTTACATCGGTCTATTCACATGGTGGGTCTTAAGTTGCATTAAGATTCAAGTCAAAGATTCGACAGGCATAGACCATGAATTCAGGATTATCACCATTGGAAAATGCGAGAACTCAGTAATTATCCTGACATATATTCTAGATAAGATATTTATTATTGTGAATTTTAGTCGCGAAATTTTACAGAATTATCATTAACCTTAAAAAGTTTTCATTGATTTTGGCCACGGTTAATGGGTGGTTACGAACCCGTGGCTAGTGAATCACGAGTTCAAGTCTTGATGCAGCAAAATACTCACCTTGTAAAAGAGCAGATGCATGTTAGAATTTTTTTGGTTCAGAATTTTCACATTATCATGCTTCAGAAGTTTGAAAAGGGAGATGTAAGCACAGGGATCATCCTCATCAGTTGAACGATGCTCAAAATTACGTTCGTCGTCAAAAGACCTAGTGATCAATGTATATTAAAAATATCAGAATCATTACTTCATCGATTAACCAGCGTATACTAATTCACACTAATTTGTAGAGTAAGCATAAAGTGAAGTAAAATTGTCCGATATTTCAAATGTAATGATAGTAAAAAAATAATTAACATATTTTAAATTGGATGGTTTTATTTTTGTACAACGATAAATTATGCATTTAGATTAGCATGAAATGTAAGACCTGTTTTCAGCAATTATATTTTGAACCTATATTTTACTGATTACTCCAACTATCAAAAAAAATTAAAAGAGTAAATTGAATCTAAATTTAATTAAAAGTAAAACGATTCTGCTTTCTGTAATAAATTAGAAACTTTTTTTTATTATTATTTTTAACCAAAAAAGGCTGTTAAAATCATAAGTTAAATTATATTATATAGTAAGTTAGTAAATTATTTATATGCTGAAGAATATAATCTAAATTTGTAATTTTTAAGTAAATCAAAACAACTCATGAAATTTGTCATTAATTTGTAATTTACATTACATTCTAATTATATGAATTTAAATAAAATTCCACACCGATATTCAGTTGAGCTTTCTTAGTAAAACTTATATTCTAGAAAATAATTAAACTATCGTATATAGCTTTAATCATCGCAATAATGACAGCTAACTTAAATCCGTCGGTGTAAATTTCGGCTAGGCACACAATCTTGCAGATTACTTCAACATTTCTCCACTAGTTTCTTTGCATTTCCACTGCATACATCTACCGAATTTTACGCCTGACTTCTACACTCTGAGTTCTACACCATTCCCAAGTCAAGATGTTCGGTCCCAGCTGCAGGACTCATTTCAAAAGGGGCAGAATTTAAATCTGAAAAGAGACAGCTCGGTTTCATTTTGGAATATTTCATTTCGTATGCCAGTTTATAGACCAGGACCAAAAGTTATTGCTTCCAGGCCGTCTACTTCAGAGGGTTTGCCGCATTGAAGTCTTGGAGACTGGTCGCCTCTTAATAGAGATACTCCTTTGTGCCAGCACTGGAATTGCATTTATTGAAATTTCAATCTTTAGTGTGCAAAAATCCCAAATGATAGCAACGAAGTGATCGATAGTTTCGAGCAGTCTTTTAAGTGTAAATATAAGAACATGTGTATGAAGTGGTAGAGATTTCTACAGATTCAAGAATAACTTAAATTATATTTGAATAATATTTATTCTTTTTTGGTGTTTTTTCCCCAACTATTATATGATTTTTAAATTTTTCGTGTAAACATGTTTTTAAATTATCTAATTAAAACTGTAATAAGTATCTAATTTCAGCAGTTTCAAAGAATATATATGTTAAGAAACTATACCCAAGTGGATTTTTCATCTGAATAGTTTTTTCTTTTTTTTATCATTTTACACCAGTGCTTCTCAAACTTTTAATACTAGTAACCGATTTTTCATTAATAATTTTCATCGCCCACCCCCACCTCATACGACAACGATACATGGAATGTAATGTGACTAACGACTATTATAAACTGCACATATTATCAAGATAAGTATTATGTATAATTTTGTATATGACAAACCCATGGAAGTCACTTGTAATTCCTAAACTTGTTTTTAATTTAGTATTGTTAATTAATTATCAAATACTTTTTGCGGTAGTGATGCACATTTATATCTTTTACCAGTGTGAATATGTACTTATTTTTTTATTATGGCAGAATGTGTTTCTTTAATTTAATTTAATTGATAATAGTTTTAAATCTTTAATTTTCAACTTTTCGAAATACTCGTACCCCCCACAAAAGGGTTATCACGCCCTTCTAGGAAACGCGCCTCACAGTTTGAGAAACGCTGTTTTAAATAAAAGAGTACTTTTCTTGAATGATTTAGATGATCTAAAATTCTCTTTAGTTTCATTTAAGTAAATTGAATTTATTACTTTTATTACTTTGTTTGCAAAATTTATACAAACGATTTTTTTGTATTTTATTTATTTAAATTTATTTTTCACTGTTATCCCCTTCTTGATAGATGGCGTATGACATACACATTTGCGGTTTTGTGCCTCTGCAATCCGTGCTACGCCCTGTGACCGAAAAGAAAAAAATCCTCCTTGAAATTGATATTATCGCAATATACACAAGTTTACTTAAATTCCGCGTTGTTTTATTATTATTTTTTTATTTATTTCTGAATAGTTCTATGAGATGGAGTGATTAACCCTACTTTTTTACAATTTTCGTAATAAGAATAACGACCTTTAAGAGGTCAACATTATTTATTTATTATTTTTTAATTTCACCTTATTTATTGTTATACCTTTTATGATGGATTCAGGAAAATAATTCAGGAAAAGTGTGAATTTAATATCACTCAGTCGGAAGATGCATGTTATGATTTATCAAGTAATAATAATACATATTCAGAGTCTAGTGAATTAAAAATAACAGGATTTGAGCTCTGTAAGACTATGAGTATAAGAAAAAACAGTGAAGCCATATTTTCAGTTTTGCAGAAAAGGCTGGGATATCGATTATAATTATTTTTTATGTAGATATTTATCAAACATCTCAAAGAAATAGCCTTAATATATACAGAGTCAAATCAATTTTTTTTTTTTTTTTTTTTTTTTTTTTTTTTGCAAATTGATGACTTGGGTGCATTGGAGAAAAAAAACTGGAAATCAGTGGACAGGATATCACATAATTGGCCACCAGTAGGTAAAGCAATAAACTGATTACGGATGAAAACATTTTGAATTTTTGAACTTAAAACAGATCATATATTAATTTTCAGAAATAGGAAAAAAAATGCTTTTTTGGGGTACGATCATTTGAAAACAAATGACCCTAAGGGGGCTAGAAACTTATTATTTGTATATCAAAATTTAACTTTATTATTGTAATCAATTATTACAATAATATTATTATTCACAGTATCTTATTTAAATCGTCATATATTACTATTCACAACAAATTATATTATTTAAATCAAAAAATCTTATTAAAATCAAAACTGTACACACTATCAATCCATTGTTCTCAATATATTGGAAATATTTTCCGATGCATCATTTAAGTAAACTTATAAAAGTGTCGAGAAATACTGAAGAAAATGTTTTCTGCTGAATAAACAAGCTGATTTGATTTCAACATTTAATGCAATTCAACTGATGCAGAAATTCTCATTAACCATGGCATACAAGCAATACAAACAGGAAAAAAGTTAAGGAGTATGATAATTAAAACCAAACCACACGTTGCAAATTTTCCGTCAGGGCAAACATTGACTTAATGTTTGGCCTCTTCAGAGAGGAGACATTTTTTGGGGATGTTTACATTTGTTGATACGCACCAGAAAGTTTCATCATCTGAGAACACGCGGTCCACTTCATGATTTAGTCATCTTCATATCTGAAAATATAAATATTCATAATTACGTATTTATATGTTACACTTTTACTTTATTTTATGTATTACATTAATTCTCTTGCGATTCAAAAAGCACATTATAAATTAAATATTTCTTAAAAGTATGCGATAAACATGGCAAACTAAAAACATTTTTGGTGAAATTCCAGCAATGTTTTTTTAAAATTTACATTCCATAGTTTAAAGCAACATTAAATGTAGTCCGCTAATGTTTATCTTCCTGACTTAATAATAGTTATAAAAGCTATTCAGTAAAAACTATTTTACCCAGGACAGCAGTTCTCAAAATAATTATGTTTTGTATAAACGTTAGATTCTCATTTATCTTATCTAACCGGCAACAAAAGTGGAAAAAGAATAACATATGTTGGGACATTTTTTTGCATACTTTTCAATAAATAATGCAAGTAACTCTTATAACATGTGAAATAAATTTAATTTAGTAATGGTTAAGTAGTATGAAACGACTAGTTATAATTTGTTTACTTTACATTAACTATGCCATGCAGTTTCATAAATAACTGGGTGATAATTAGTAATAATATACAATGAAGCAATTTAATACCATTTCACTATCATACTAGATGTTACAAAATCTACTCGATAAATTAGCTATATTGTTATAAATTTTTCTTTACACACTTCGCAGTACTTGTATAATTTCAAAGATTTTTTTTTTTTTTTTTTACAAAACCTTAAGTTTAATTTTTTTTTCTTAAACGATTAAAATTATATTTGAATCAAATGCAGTAAATGGTCACAATGAGCAAATACATCATATGTAGTGTTTGTAGAAATGCAGACAATAATTAAACAGTTAATTTTTTTTTGCATTATTGCATCGATGAATATAATGCTTCGAAAAAAGTATTAGGCACAAAATGTAATAAACCATTAAATATAATAGCTAGCCTAATATTCCATGCAATAGCACGCTTTTTTTGTATGCATATTGTTAGTTAACCATTTGTATGTCTTTATTACGTGAATAATGTATTGAAATAAATCTTTAAAAAGATACTTATTTAACTGAATTTCACAATAGGTTACGTTTCTGCTCTGTGTATGCATACTATTTAATAAAATCACGTATAGTTTTGAAATATTTTCACACATAAATTTTGGAAAAATGAATTATTTTTTATAACTCATTGTCTCTAACTATATTATGTGTTTAAAGATAATTTGAGAAAAAAAATCTTTTGAATCAAATTTCAACAGATTAGTAAAGTTGTGTATTTACAGTATTAAAAAATAATACCGAATAATGAACTTTTGAGTTAAATCAACTCAGTGCAAACATTTAATTTATTTAAATAATTACATAATGTATTAACAACATACACTGCTTTTTTATTTGCTTCCACAGAATATTTATTTCAAATATTTCTTTAAGAACAGTAATGTATCTTTTAAAATCGTTGTTTTTGTTTTCTGTGATTTGTACAAATGAAATATTTATTGGAGTAAAGCCGTTATATTACATATTTAAACACTGATACATGACTGTTGTGATATTGCTGGACCAAATAATATATTTCTTTTAAAAAATTTTTATAGTATTGGTCACAAGCGTATCAGTAGTTCCTTGTTAATAAAATTGCTATTGTAAATCGTCTGTTATTTACCTAAATCAGCGTTTCTCAAACTAAATACATTCTGACATGATAAAAAAACACACATTTACACTGATATAAAACACTTATAAATGTATCAGTACTGCATAATGTATTTGATGATTAATTTAACAATACTGAGTTAAAATTAAGTTAAGTTAATAATTACCAGTGACTCCATGGGCTTGCCATATATAATATTAAATACAAAACTTAATAATTTGTATGGTTTAAATTAAAGTCGTATTGTAGCTTTATATTGGCTCACAGAAGATATTGAAAATTTGAGAAGCACTGCCCTAAATGTTAACGTGATACAAAAAAATATTTCAAATTATAATTCCATTCAACAGGGGTTGATATTAGCTATGGATGTCCCAGAAGAAAAGTAAACTAAATTTTAAATAATTTTTTAATCATATATATATATATATTTTTTACAGATGGCGTAGTAAAAGAGACTTTTATAGAAGAAATACATCACCCTTTAGACAAAACGAAAAGTGATTGTCCGGATATTTTACGAAATGAAAACTGTCTCTGCTTAAACTCTTCGAAAGTAAGTAAAACATTTTATTCCTTTTAAAGAGAATTCCGCTGTGAATTTGGAAGAAGGAAACAATAAGTACTCTTAGAAATTGTTTCTGCTCTTAAAGAATTTTAAAATTGGGTGACTGTAAATTGCTTTAGTTCTAAAGAAGCCTTTCCCTTGTGAACAGATACTTCTAGCACACAAATAACATACGAATTGAAATTGAAAAACTATAAAGGGTAATTTAGCTACTTTCACATAAATATACCATATATAGGCAATTTTCTGAATGGATTTGGTATGCAGACATATTAGAAACTACTAACCGCATGCATATTGTTGCTGATATCTGTTTGAAGCGATAAATTAAAATAAAACTGGAGATTTTATATTCAGATTTAAAATACTAATGCAAGTGCGCGTATGATTACATATCCCTATCCTCAACGGATTAAATATAAGTTATTTATGATTATTTTTCAAAATTAATTATTCTTAGTTATAAATAAAAGTGTCTCAAAAAGAAAGCATAACTGGGACTTTCGTTCTCATTTAATAATTCACAGAAAAGTGTATATTCATTCTAAAACAATTTTATTCGAATGTAAATGAAAATTAATTCCCTCACATGGGAGTCTTACACGCATAGAAGAAAAGGATTTTGGAATACATTATTAATGATATAAACAAAATACACATTCTAATTATTTTAAATATTAGAATAATGAGTGCTTGAGTGAATAAGAACTCATACAATGGGGAAATGCATTTTGTCTAATTATCAAAATAGTTTTACCCTTATATTTTATAACCATCGTGAAATTATATGAAAATACCATCTTCTGATTGTTGGAAAAATATGTAGTTATTATGTATATGTAATATATTCATTTGTTTGTTTGAACTTCACTAGCCAGATAGAATTTGAAGCATTAAACGTAATTTATTCGAGTTTTGCTAAATGCTATCAAGCATTATTATTATGATTTTAATTTCAAAAGTTATTTAAAATTTCTTGGAACTGCTTTTTATTCTGTGTTACAAGCCTCGGTTTCTCTCAAATTAATATGTTCTAAAGTCCCTTGAAATTTTGGTTATTGAAATAGCAAGCATGAAAAATTTATAATTCGCTTTTGATATGCTTGACTAAAATTAGTTTATAAATAATCCTTGAAATGTTTTCAGTAAATCTGAAAACTATTTTTTATGTCATATGCATATAAACAAACTAAGGGAAAAGATAATATATATTGTTTAAATAATTAAAAGATAATACCAAATTTTCTTTTTTGTGAATATATAGTACCGAATTATACCATTATTGATTTCTTAATCGGTTTTCCCGTATTCTGTTAAGACACTAATACATCATTTTTTCTATCTTTGATTTGCAAAACTCTTATAGTGAAATCATTAGTGCTAGTGTTTTTAAGAGATGCAGCTTGTCCATGGTTCTAAAATGCTCCTCATCCGAAATTTCCTTTGTGGTGAAGGCAATATTTTTTCTTAAAAAGTAGGAATTTGTATCCTTGAACATTTTCGATAAAACACAAAGATCTCAGAAAGACAATGCACAATTTTTTGGTTGCAAAGAAAGGAAAATGGAAAAAGAATAGGGAACAGATTACATATTTCTTTCCTGATTGTATTGAAAAACTCTGTATTACATCATGCTTCAAATTGGGGGTGAATACATTATGCATACACACACAAATCCCTTATTCGTTTGAAAAAGTGTAACGAACAAGACATTTTTTTAAGGAGGGTTCAAATACTTTTAAAGTAAATTAAATATTTTTCTATCTGGCAGACTGTAATTTTAAAATAAAACCTTACATTTTTAAAATTGAAAACTAAAATAAAATTATTTCATTTTCTAATTCTATTAAGTATCATGCATAGTTATATGCATTAAAAAATGTACATTTTTTAAACATTTTAGGATAAAGAATTAACAGCTTAGATGGGTTTTTTTTACCAAGTATGAATATATATATCATAATCATTGTGTAACCACAATTTTCTTTTAATATTTAATCTAAGCAGAATAACGTACATCTAGAGTAATCATTTTATGGACTACATTAATTTGTTAAGATCAGAAAATGTTTCATGACTAATTGATTTTGCAATGTTCCAAGTGATTCTATTTAAATCATACACAATTCAATACCTAATTGGTTTTTTTTCTACTTGAGCTGATCCTACTTATTGAGAACACCCTTTCAACCTTTAAAAGTAGTTGTGTTTCTTAAATCCCTTGCAAATGAAGTTTAAAAATATGAAGAATAATATTAAATATTGTTTTATATTATATTAATATAAAATTATATAATAATATATTATATTATATTATAATAATATTAAATATTGTATTATGGCATATCTAAGAAAGTATCTAGTTATACATCAAGTAGTTTAAGTGATATAATTATCAAAAACCTGGTAGAATGTCTTACTTTTTGTTGCATATTTTTAAATAAGAAATTATTACAATTTATTTTATTATTGCATTCACCTTTCACATTGATTTACTCAAATCTCTTTTCTTCTTTTTTTGTTCAAAAAAGACGGGTTTCGACCGTTTTAATTAATGTTGATACATATCAGGAAAATAATTACTATTTTGCGCACAAAGCCCTGTGCAATTTAATGTACTCATTCAGTTAGCTGTCATATTAAAAATATATTGGTTTTTAAACTACGCGTTTTAGAGTTATATAAGGATCATTACATTAACAGATAATAGTATTTTATGAGATTGCACATTTTAAAATCACCTTGATTTTATGCACAGTGTATAAAAAATCGATTTATTTCTTTACTTCATCTTCAATTAACATTTATTTTAAGGATAGGAAAAGTAAGTTTTTTCATGGTCATATATTATTTCATTGAACATATTACTGAGCAAATATATCTTCTCAATATAAAAGTTTTTATGAGTAAATTAGCAGTTTAAGTTTTTATCACTTTTTAATAAAATTATTATTTCTTAACTTCTAAACATAACAATTCTAATAGCATTAACATTATATTTATATATAATGAAAATCATTGAATTATAGATCCAAACAGGCAGAATAGGAATCACTGAATGGTTTGTGTGTATTTATACAATAGATTAAATGATCAGATAAGCAACAATCTATGTCTGGTCGGTAAATTGAAATCGAAATTCAATGGATTTAACATTATAATGAAATTGAATTAAATATTCGTTATCACTTTAGAGATATTCAGATAGAAAGATTACCATTATATAAGAAGTTTCTCTTCGCATAGAGAATATTTTAAGTAAAGCAAATCGATAAGGTAAAGTAAACACATAAATGTGGGAAGGGGGGATCTTGATATTTTTGCACAGTTATTATCGCTACCATTAGTGATATTGAAACATCACTAATCTTTCTTTTTAGGTACTCTAATAGAAAGCTCATTGAAGAGGAATATTTATTTTCGCTATTAGCTTATTTATAAAGACACTTCTTAGTCCAGTTTCAATTTATCATGAGGCATTTTCGTTACTAGTGACAGAATGCTACCCACAAACCATTGTACTGTACACGACTTATTCCCACATCAATTACCTGCAATTTTCCGTTTCTTAAGATGTCTGGCCGTTGAATGAAGCGCCTGAGTTGTCCACAGAGGCGCATTCTGATTTATGACGAGCCCTTACCTCATGCACTGATTCCCAAACCCATAATTCATACACAGAAGTCGGAGAAAGACAATTCCTCCAGAGATGGATTTGAGATTCAGCACACTTTTGTTGGTGACGAATTGACGGTTTTGAAGCAGTGGTATTCAGACGGCTCCTTTTTTTCTCTTTCTTTCTTTTTCAACTCTATTTTTTTCGGTGAACATTCATTTCGAGGTTTGGGATTTCTCCGGATGAAAACATCATTTACTGTAGATTTATGTTTCGGAAAATAGAGACTTCTCGAGGCATTCTCGCATTATCATTAGATTGAATTGGTATTTAAATTGTAAAGTTTACTATTTGTAGGGTTTGCGCAAATTTACACACACACACACACACACATATATATATATATATATATATATATATATATATCCTGGAAGATATTTGTTTAAATTACTTTTTTTTAAATCTTATGTCTGTGTAGGTTTAGATTAGGGATTTGGGTAAACGGGTCTTTTTATTAACAAATTATAGATATATTTAATCCTTTTTTTTCTTTGTACCTATATAATTTCAGTCATTAGATCTGTATTACAAGGGGTTTTCAAAAAATAAGGTAAAAAGCTAAAGAGTAAAAATTTATTCAGGGGAAAATATTCATATATAATGTTAGAAGTCACAAGTGCATTTTACTTTGCATAGTCACCATACTTTTTGAGGCATTTGTCTCATTGGTACGCCAAACCATCCAAACCAGCATCACAGAAGCAAGCACCAAAATTGTGCAACACGTCAAGACGGCTTGCTGAACCTCAACATCGGTTGTGTAATGTTGACCTATTAAAGGTCCAAAGAGATGGAAATAACTTGGTGCGAAATTTCGATTGTAAGGACAGTGGCCCAATAACTCCCACCGAAACGCTTCCATACATCGAAACCACGCCTATTTTCGAGGCATAACACATGTACCATACACTTCTACCAATAGCCGATGGGTTTCAGCTGGAGAGTTTTACTTTAAGGGCCAAAGCCGCGTATCACACTTCTTATTTCATTCGCGGACCCTGTTCCCGTGACGCAACCTTCTTCTATAACTGAAATTTAGTCATGTTATTGGAGAACCGGCTCCATCTATCTGCACAATTTGAATGTTGTGATCATCTTCGCTATCTTCAGAGGGATTTCTATCGATATGGATAATTTGCACACTCATAATTGTTCTTGGTGCGTTACTTTTTGAAACTCCTATGCATATGGAGGTTAAATTGTATGTTAAGCTCCTTTTTCGCTTAACATAAAATGGTACGATTTAAGCAAAATTTTTAATTTAGGGAATTTCAAAAAATTTTTGGTTGCCTCCTATGTGTGTATACTATGTTAAACAGATTTTGTGCCTAAAATTCCATAAAGAGATAGGCATTTAATGTTTTAAGGAAAAAACTTCAAATTTGTGAAGTGATTTTAAAATGCTACGACTCCTACAAAAATTTACATACACTCATGAAATTTGATTTACAATTACCTCAAACTATACATAAGAAAAGCTAGTATGGATTTTGCGATAACATGATTGATATTCATACAATACTTCTTTTTATGAAGGCGTATTGAAAATTCCTTAAAAAATATACAGATTCTGTTCTATATTCATATTTAATTTTAGAATGAAAAAGTTCTAGTAATTTTGAAGAAAAGCAAAATGCTCTTTTAACATGTTGAAGTATCTGTGACGTTTGCACTTGGATTTTACGGATATACAATGCATAAAAGTGCAGTACTTATGAGATATTATTTCAATAATTGAATTTACTGTTTTATTACTCAATGTGTGCGGAGAAAAACTTACTAATTGATTGCTCATTAAACAGTTTATTGCTTACATTTATCCTTATAAAGTTTTTTAAATCAAAACCGGCAGGGTGGCGTGGTAGGTTTGTTGGTGGCTTTCCTCACCCAAGGTTGCCGATTCAACCCCGGTGCAAGTCGTTGATTTTCATGATGCATAAAATTGACAGCGGCCATGTCGTATGATTATACGGCATGTAAATGATCCCGTGAGTGCCTGTTTGGCGTGAATGATCTCGGCAAATTTAAATCCTAGTATAAGATCGCATCGTCAGAGTTCAGGTGCCTCCCTCTGTGGAGGGAACTAGGTGTCCAAAATACCCGCGCCTATATGGGTACATTTCCCATACATGGGAAATGTATGTACATGTTCCCATATGGGTACATTTCCAGGTCCCGGGAAATGTACTAGGTTTGCAATGTTAAAACATCAATCGCCCATTAGAAATAAAAAAAAATGTATTTTAAATCATTTCTGGATATATTCATTACATTTGTGACTTCATCAGTTAACATAAATTAATCTAGTCTGATCTAGTATTTAGTGTTTGATGGAATGTAAAAGGTTCTGCTCAAGAAATACATTCATTAATTGTAGCTTACCATACTCTGCATTCCGAATTTTGTTCTCCATTATCAGTTGGAAATATTTTACATTTGATGTTTTGCAAGATTGTAGTTTCCATGCATTTGTTATTCCATCAATACAGTTACATAATTTTTTATTTCAAAGTTAACTATTTTAATAAAATTAAAGAAATACGTTGGTCTCAAAATTCCGAAATCTGTATTTTGTGCCTGATCTTCAAGAACATTATGTTTCACAATTTTTTATGATATATTCTTCACTAAATTTTGTTATAATTATTAAATCTTTCAATTTTAAAATTTTTTTATTCATCTTTAAGTAGTACATATTTCAGATATTTTTCTTTTTAAATTTTAAGTAATGTTTGTGTGTATAATGCATCTGCTCTTATTTAAATTTAAAATAATGAGTGTGTTTAAAACATTAAGCTTGAAATTGAATCTTTAAGAATAAAATTTTTAAAAAATACAACTAAATTGTTTTCCGAAAATAAATCCATTTCAATTGCAAAATAATTAATTATTAAAATAATTCTAGCTTCTGTGTTATTTTACACGTAATACGAAAAACTAACGATTAAAACTTGAGAATTAAGAAACTAAAATACAAGAAGTTCTTAAACATTTTTTTTTTAAATGAAAAAAATTATTTTTGGCAATATTAAGTTATCAGATTGAAGTGGATTTAAAATTTGTAGCATCGTTTCATACTTTTTAGTGAGTTCATATTTTCTGTGTGTGTCCTAGTACACTTAATTCTTTTGTAATGATAAATTTCTCTTTTCAGGACTCTGGAGAACCTTGCACACCCCAGTCCGAGAGTCCAGAGAGTCCGAGATATAATTCCACCCCATCTGGCTCAACAGGCTCTTGCTTGAGTGTATACCATGAAAAAACATCCATTCGGTCACTCGCAGGAGGTGAGAATCAATTTCTTACTTTACAAAAAATGTATTCATGTACAACAACAAAGTTTGAAACGGTAAGAATTTACAACATGTTAATTATTCACGCTGCAACACAAACCAATAGCATTTTATCATTCCTACATCCAAACATTGACATTTTATTATCTTAGTCTCTAAAATGTTTTGATTCGGAAGTAAATATGATTTTAAACAAGTGCTCGATCTGTTTTCTAATTGATTAGATATGACATTTTTATTGATGGTCCCTTTTATACCTGAAAAATGACAAAATGAAGAAAAAATTGTATGTTGTTGTACAAAATAATATTGTTACATATTTTCCGTTATGTTTTAAAAAACAAAACAGTTATGGAAATTATTGTTGAAAAACAGTCCTTAAAAACCAAACGATATGGCCATAAAATACGCATATTGTCTCATAAGATTCCCACACCTTCTACAGCACTCAGATACAACTAGCAGTGTTTAAAAATACAAGTGCGTAATGATAAAATTATCCGCAATCAAACGTTCGCGAGTGAACTCTTCAACAGCAGAAGCAATACTGACTCAGTTTCGGCGAGTGATCATTTTTTATAATTGGCGTGAGTATCTCTCTCTCTCTCTTCCAGTACTTTTTTGAAAAAATCAACTTAGACACAGATCGTGATGTTATAGACTTATCCAGTAATTTCCATAAGCAACCATATGGTCGCCATATTTGGCCACCAAAAATAATGTCACTTTGGCTGTGTCGCCAATATTTCACCAAGTTTCCATCGAAATACCATTATAACGGACGGTGTTTCTCGTGAATATTACAAGTTGTATCATAAAAATAATACAATAGAAAATAATATTAACGTATTAAACATCCAGATATAAATTGTTTTGCACTATTTTAAGATCAAATTAACATTAATTACACAAAATCCATAAAATTATGTTGAGTTACATGTTACTGTATGTTGTATTATATAAAAGTTGAAAAAGTTATCCAATATTTCTCTTCTAACTTAGCTCTTATGAATCACAGAAAACTCTAGTTACTTTTTGAGTATCCCTTTTTTACTAAAAATCACATGTAATAGCAAAAATTTCTATTGCTGTCCGTATTTGGTTTTTCATTTGAGATTTTTTTTCATCTCGACTTATATATTAATAACCTACCATACTGGAGTATACGATACTTACAGTTGAAATGCAGTTTTGTACCTCCATTTTAATAATGACTTAAAAGTTGTTATTTTTTAATTAATTTATTACAAAAGTTAAGATTTTCAGACAAATGAATTAAAAGTGTTTTAATGAGAACCTTGAAATATCTACGTACTCATAAATGCACCTACTTAAGGAAACTTGAAACTTTTAAAACATCGATTTTCCTCGCTATATCAGCATTAAATTTCAGTCGAAAATTACAGTAAACCATTAAATATTCTTGATGGTTGGAGCACGTTCTGCTTTAAGACTCTTTAAAAACTTGTTTAGTAGCATGCGTCTCAAGAGACATTTACTGCGATAAAGAAATTGAATGGGAAAATATGTTGTGAAATATTGGGAACGTGTGGTCTAGATAATGAGAGAAGGATCAACGATAATCAGGATACTTATATTGTAAATAAAGGATGTAAGACTTGCATTACATGAAAACAGTACTGATCAATCGCCTAATAATTAGGGTATTGATTAGTACTGTTTAAATCCATCAGAATGTGTATCTTTACGTCTGAAAAAAAGACAATGTACTTGAAAATTAAATATACCACTCTAAATATATTTTATACACTGAAATTTCCAAATTTAGATATAGATTTAAAAAGTTTGTACCTTAAACATGCTTCTAATTTTTTTTTAAATGAATAATAGCTAGAGGGCCTTTATATATGTTTTCAATAACAATATTATTTATTTTATATTCCAAGAAATGTAAACACACACACACACATAAATATTATTTCAGAAACCGAAAATTATGATTCAAAATTTTCCATCTTATAAAATGATTTCAGATAAATATATAATGGATCTTGACATTTCAACTTGATTATTACGATTGTATCAAAATCTGTGATGATTTGTGTTTCATAAAAATTTTAATCTAATGTGAATACATTTATATACTTGATTAAAAACCAGGATAGAATACTTGTTTATCAATCTAATTGCTGTTCTGAGATAAAAGAGAGAAAAAATACTTTCTTATAAGTTACAAGAAAATATATATAAGTGGATACAGAAATTCTGATTTTATTTTAAATTAAAATAAACAATCATTTTTTTAACAAAATTATTTTCTTAATATCTAAACGTGTAATATGTGTTTGATTAGTGTGTAATTTAATTATTTAATATGTGATTTTCATATTAATTTGCTCATGTTCAGAGTATTATTTATTAAAATCAGCATTTTTAAAACGGGAATTAACATATACTTACTTTAGTAGAAAAATTCAAATTATGTTTTATTTCCAAAGTGTTCATAAAATCTATTTTCAATAATAGTTATTTAAAAATTAATTTAACTATATTTTCTGCAACTTATAAGTAAAATTATTGTCGAGCTGTAATTGGTATTACAAATCATGTATCTTGCAAAAAAGTTCCTTTTAAATAATTTGAATCAGAGTATTTCCCTGTTTAATAGTTGTTTTTTTTTCAACTTAAAAAAAAGAAAAAGTTATTTTACTATTATTTTTAAAAGTTACGCAAGAAGTTTCGCAGAATAGAATGAGAATTTTCAATTTAAGTGTTTTTGATTTGATTGTTTTTATCTGACCTTCTATATGTCATTTTCAGTAAAATTTAAAATTATGATAAGGGAATTTACAATGAACTGTTATTTCTAGTTCTACATGGTATTTCTATTTCCACGTCATTTCTCGTCAAAGTATTTGCACTTTTAGTAAAAGAATTAACATAAAAAAGTCAATAAATAAAATATATTTGTTATTTGTTTCAATATGTAAGATTTAAATGTTTGTTTATAAAATCAAATAACTTCAACTTTACTAAAGGTTAAAAGTTTAATTACAATTGTAAAAGAAGCATTTGTAAATCGAGACATTAATTAAAATAACCATGACAATTAATATAAAACATATTATATTGAAAGGCTCAATATTTTCAATTTCCCAGTAGAATTTTTAAAGCAAAACCGTTTGTTTAATTTTAGTAATTTTTAAATGCAGTATTTTAATTATTGCTGTGCAAAATAGTCTCGGAAAACATATCACTGCGGCTGCAATATTTTAAAACTTTTTTTATATGTAACACATATTCATCCAAATAAGAGAAACGGTCTTTCTTAGTCAAAATATAGCGAAATTAATTCCTAGAATTTTTTAATTAGACAGAATGTTATATATTATGATATAATTAATAAAGAATTATATATATATATATATAAGCCATTTTTCATTTTTTATTAATTGTATATATTCCATGAGTTCCGGTATATAACACACATCTTTGTTTTCGAACTTAGATTTTTAAAATATTTTTGGTATATTCACCATATAACGTGCTTTTTTTTAGCAAGAGATCTGAAATGTGTGCATTTGGAGCTCTCGCATTATTTTGAAGTCCAAATATAGTGTGTGAGTGGATAATAAATTCATAATAGGAAATTAAATCTGACCGGATTAAAATGTCATTTCAAAATGCAGTACATCTAAGAATCTAGATCAGGAGTACCCAAACTTTTTTCTCTCCGGGCCGCATACATATGACAGATATTTCATTAGAACCGCAACATGAGGATTAATGGAAAAAACATTATAAGATCAAGGCAATATTTAACTCTTAAAATGTGCAAAATTGATCAAAATATTAAAACTTATTTTTTGGCTTTTAATACTATATTAATCTCTATCAAACACACATACATTTTTTTTCCAGTTTTATGAATTTTTTATTCAGTTGTGAAGTAGTTTAATTTTCATTCCACCACACATAATGCCACAATGTCGTTCAAATAAAGCTGCCATGTTATTTGATAATTTTTTTTTTGATAAAGCCTCTCTTATTTTTATTTCATACATTTATTAATTTATTAAGCGTAGAATGACAACAAAAAGAAGTTTTGACGAAACTCCAGACTGAAATCAGTAATATTAGTTTATAATTTAAGCTCAATTTCACCCATAAAATAGACAATTCGCTGATGTACAGATATTTGTCATTACTACCCGTTACAGTTACTAACAGGGGGAAAAAATCTTTCCATTCCGTGCGAGATCGATAGCAAAATTTATGTATTTGATGGCTTGGTTGATATGATTTATCTTAAAATTTTTAATAATTTGCCTATACTTCTTAAATTATTATTCTTATTTGTTTTATTGTTCTTAAATAAATAAATATTTTGTGCAATGGGCAAGGAGTGGGGCACTTAGATTTGTCGGGTGGGACACAGGTTGAGTATCGCTGATCTAGATGGAATGAAAGATGACCATTTATGGAGTAAACCAGAGTAAAAATTTTATAAAAGTGAATTCGATTATATATCTAAAGATGCCACGGAAGACGAATTTTTAACGCGTTTTTCACGTAGTGGAACAAAAGCGCTATTAGGACGCAAATCTTCGTCTTCGTTCCATATTTTGTCGTACCTTTTTCTCAGCCAATAAGCAACCAATTGACCTCGGATTTTCGGCATTTGGTCACATTTGTGCCCTAGATGAGCCGAATCATATTTAAATTTTCCACAAAAATTTCCTGAGTTTTCCATAAAATTTTCTCGAATTTTCCACAAAATGTTCCCAGAATTTTTTCTTTTAAGCTCAATAGTAGTACATTTAGAGAAGTGGTACAGTACTACTTTCTGTTAGTAAAAAAGTTCATTAATTGCATTATTGTAAAATACAACATGTGAAAAACGCGCTAAAATTGCTTGGCCATGCGAATGATTGATATCTTGTTTAGCAATAATGTAATTACTTTCAAATAATCAGCATTTAAATAAATATAGAATTCCACCATTTAATATCCATATTTTCTCTAGATTCATAACTATCTTTTTATATCCAGCGTTTAACGCAAACCCGTAAATTTTGCTTAATTATTTTTTTTTGTTAAAGTGCGTGCTACGCCCCTGAATGTACGGTATGTAAAATTTTTACATTAAACTTTATGGCGTTAATAATATTTCCCAAACGAACATTCATCATTTATTGATCACCAAACAATGTAACGTTTTATATCTGGATTTCAACAACACTCGTATTCTGAACTGCATATTTCACACGTAATTTTAATTAAAGATCATGTAGCATTTGTAGAGGTATTCAATTATATTGAATGATTGGGACGTGCCACCGCTACTGTTATAAGGAAATATAGATTCTCTCCATTCTACAATGTTCCAATTCTGTTTAAAATGGAACAGCACGAGCTCGAGGCTTGGTCATCAGAGCGTTAACTTTACAGAGAAGGTTAGAGGTGGACAAAGCGCACGCTTTCTATTAATTATAACTCCATTAATTCAGTTTTAGTAGATCATGCCTGTTTTACAAGAGCATTACATATGATGTTCTACGTAATATAAAGTAGTCATCACATAGTATGATTTTAAATTCAGAATAAGTTAGTATTCAAAATTGCTATAACCATAATTCATAAATATACATGATGGATACGAATTAAATATTGCTTTATTGATTTTAATAAAAATGATTTTAGGATTTTAAAAATAGGAATATATTATCTGATTTTTGTTAAAAGTTAGTTGCATGGTTTTTGACAATACTACCAAGTATCCATTGATGAATAAAACTTTTAAACATAAATACAGAGTTAGTTAGGGTGTGTTTTATAATAGAGTTTTTCAGAATTAGTTCACTTAATGTAAGTCATTTTCATTGACTAACTTTAACAAGACTTCTTTTTATTCCTTTATGCAATTATGTTTAAATTATCAATGATAATTCAGATACGGTCATTCTTTTGTTCCAGAAAATCAATTTCCTATATTTAGTTACCAATAAAAGAGATAAATATTTTTGTCAGATTTAATAAAAATTTTGCTTTGCACAATTCTGAAATACTTATTTTTATTTCTTCAGCTGAAGCATTAATGAGATTTGTTTAAACGGTGTTACCAAATAATAAATAGCTTAAAGATTATTTAATTTTACTATATTAAATATATATATATATATATATATATATATATATGTAATTTCCTGGGATGCGCGGGATTTTTCTCGCTTATTATATTTTTTTGTTTTTGTTAGTCATGGCACATTATAGGAGACTTTATACTTTTAACTTTTTATTATTTCTGATCAGGACATTGCAACAGTTCATTCCCAGTCTCATTACTGAAAACATAAAAGCACATAAGTGAAAGCAGGCAGAGACGAGGACATGTTGTTGACAAGCAGACAAAAAACAAAAAGACAGAGAGCACAAAGCGCTCTGAGTATTTATACTGGCGGTGAAGGTCGTGCGACTCCTTTCTAACGAGAGTCATGATTGATTGCAAACGCGCGCGAGCAATTAGAGTAAGATTATGATTATCATATTAGTGTCAGACCAAAGAATTAGAAAATAATTTTAAGGAGTTAATTTAAAGAAGCCTAGAGGGAGTCATTACATATAATATATATATA
The DNA here is from genome assembly GCA_019973975.1 of Trichonephila clavata. NCBI lineage: Eukaryota > Metazoa > Arthropoda > Arachnida > Araneae > Nephilidae > Trichonephila > Trichonephila clavata. The sequence goes on from BMAO01034061.1 coordinate 127,075, forward strand.
TATATATATATATATATATATATATATATTACAGCTAGTACGTGAATGATTACAATACAAAATATAAAGTTTTAGTTAATCGTCCTGATTCTGTATGTTTCTAATTTTAAAAAAAGAGTATTGATTCCAAAACTTATCAAATATTTAGTGATTAATTATTATAATTTGATCACATTTATTACATTTGCTCGAATATTAAACAATGAATAAGTAAATGCAAAATTCAAATCCGTTAGTTTCTTACATTTGTATATATTATATTGAAAAGTAAGCATTTCTATTCCATTACATTTTTCAGCAAAATATAATAAAACATACCGTTGCATTTTGTTTGAAAACATTTATAAATATCATTGTTCGTATATATCAAATGTAATCTTGCTGATAAATTATAGCACATTTCTCCATTAAATACATAATCCATATTCACAATTAAAAGTGAATCAAGCTGATGATACTAAATATAACCTAACTTCCGATTTAAATTCTCCAATACAAATAACACTTAACTTTCACCACTTTTTAAAATCCCTCACATTCAGAAAACTCATATTACCCTATTCCGAAATCATTGGAAGGTCTTAAGGGTGACGAAAAACGAAGATACCAACATTTTGCCTTTTGGTATCAATGAAACAACTATTCCCAATAATTACAATAATTTCAAACTACGACTAAAACGCTCCCGTGGATGCTTACAAAGTGCTTTCATTTTATCGGGATTAACATTAGTGGAAATCGCAACCTCCACCTAATGGTGAGCTCCTTTAAAAGAGAAGGCTAGTCCAAGTCCATTAGAGTTTGGGGTTTTCTGTAGACACCAGAAATAATAATTTGTGTACGTATATCATTCACATTCGAGTTCTCTTATTAAACGAATTTGATTCGCATTTGCGAAGCGAGAATCCATTTTACCGAGGCAACCCCACTGCATTCCTTTCTGGGTTCGATTTTAATGGGAATGTAAATGACCCTGCTGATTAACTAAATCATTTGCTTGTTTCTGATTTGGCATTAAAAGGACCTGCAAATGAGTTCCAAATGAGTTTATTGGAGGAAATGGTGATTTTCCCTTTTCCGATTTTTGAAGCTATTGGATTTTGATTAAATATTTTCTTGCTTTTCACTCTGCATTAAGGCAGAGCTGGAGGCATTTTTCTCATTTTCGCAGTAAGTAGATATGAAGTCGATGGCACTCCGTCCCAGGCGTTGAAGTAATTGTATTAGTTTTTGATAGATTGCGGATATGTATTTTTTCCCTTCATTTTTGGCGAACAAAAGAGTGAAGTTCTGCTGAAGTGATTTAATTACTACGTAGATTAGTAATGTCTATTGAAATAGTTAAGCGGTTTATAAATCATTGCTCTTAGAAGAATAAGAGGGAAAAAAAGATGCAGTTATGTATATAGCAAATTTACCGCAAAGCGAGAAAAAGTTAATAGTAAGTAAATTATAAAAATTATTCCACAATCTCGCTCAAGCATAAAAGAATATTATAGGTATATTTAATCCCTTTAAATCTGTGTCTATCTTGGATTTAACTTATACTTAATTGTGTACACTCTTCATTATAGGCAGTTAAATATTATATAAAATGTTTTTTTTTTCTCTTTTTCTCCTTCTTTCTCTTTCTTTTCGAACGGAGAATTAGAAAACTATTCTCAAAGTATCCAACTGTTTTTTTCTTCCATATAACTTTCCTGAAATAATATATAAATAAAATCATCTCTCATTTTTTGGGATGATAAACGATTTTTAGGCTTTTTATTACGCTTTAAAAAAAGAGTTTATTATATATATTTCATGCATGTAACCCTAAATACTTTTATGGCTACTTTGATTGCATTTTAAAGTACTTATTTTATTATTTTTAAAATGAAAAAGAAATCAAATATTTTAACCAGAGTAATATTAAAAATTGAAAGTTTCCATTAAATTATTATATTCCATTAATTATTAAATTCCATTAAGTTATCATAAATTAAATTATTACTATGTTTATAAAACAAAGAAAACAAATCAAAAATTCATATTTAAAAAAAAATAATGAAAAATTCTTAAAACTTCTCCGTTGTAATTTTCCAAGATGAAATTAATTAAATATTTAATAATTTATTTTGTAGTTCCAAAAATTCTCCAAACAGTTCCTTTTAATTTCCTTAAACTTAATTTTAATTATTCCTTGTATTCATTTCATTAATATTTTTTTTAAAAACTTTAATACATTGAATTTTGAACGTGGTAAATGGATAAAGGCTTAAAAAAATACACGATTATAAAAGCATATAGACAAAAATAACGTACTTACAAGGAAAAGTACTTTTTTTTAAATGATCGTCACAATACAATTTATCTTGTATTATATTTCTTAGTATTACAGAATAACAATGCTGAAAATTCATCGAAGTTTTGTACAAAAATAATGAGAGTGAAACATCCCGTTTCTTTTCCTTTATGGTAAGAATACGGTGAGAGCACATGAGTTAAAAATTGTGCTATTTGATTTGTTTAAATTCCAACAGATGGCGCTGTCAACACGATTAAATTGTTTTATTTTATATGTCCATTTTCGTTTAGTTTTCCATCAATAAAGGTCGTGTCTAATCGCTTTTATGTGTAGTCTCAATTCAACACTTAGTTATCATTTTTTAACAAGTGATACCGATATATTTCTTTGAAGTTCTCTTTCATTTTTTAGTAATTTACATTAGATTTTTATATTAGAAAAACATATCTAATTTTATAAATACTTTCTAGGATAAATAAATACCTACAACCAAATATCAATATTTTTCTTTTTAAAAAAAAAATGCATACAAAAGATTTAATGTGATATAAATTTTGTTTTAAAACCCAGGTTAAGTAATTTTTTTTTGAAACTTTGTTAGCATTATGATATTAATTATCGTTACGTATTTTACATAATGTATCATTAACGTTAATTCAAAATATTTCAACTTACAGCACCTTTAAGATGAAGATTTTTTTTGAAAAAAAATACATTTAATAGAATATAAAGTTTTCTAAATATTTCTTGTAAATTTCTCTCAAATTTTGTTTGATGATTAAATTATGCTACGAATGTTAATAAAATCCAAAAGCTGTCATGCACAGAAAATTAATAACAGTAAAATTTATGATCTTCTTTTGTGATTTAATTGCGCATACTACTTACTTAATGGCTTTTTCACAGGTTAAATTATCTTTATAAATTGCCAGCAGTGAAAAAAAATATATTTACCAAATGAAATACAAAACGCTAATTAAGTTTTGTACCTAGTAAATAAATTAAAGAGTTTTAGAGTCTTTACTTCTTATTTTATGCAATACATCAAACACGAAACTAATAAAAATTTTAAAGAAACAACGGAACTCATTAAAATAATTGTAGCTTTTCACACACATACATACACTCTTTTTAAAGATTATATATTAAAAAGAATCTAATAATCTGAATAAATATAAGAATTTAAAAAGAGTTTTTGTCCTGGTTAAATCTGTTTTACAGAACATTACATTTTATTTTTAATGTGTATTACTTTATAAAAATTAGTTCTGTGTATGGCTTCATTACGCGTGAATAAAGCATGATTTTTTTTTGTTTTTAGGTCCACTATTGCTTTGCACTGCATAAAATATATCTTTTTCCGTTTTGTTAAAACAAACTATTTTTTTCAATGGAGTATTAATTTTGTAATTTTTATTATTAATTAGTTCTTCTCATCTCTCTTTAAAGGTGTTGTCAGTGCTATATGTAACAAAAACTGGATGAGGTTAAATACTTTAAGCTATAAATAAGATATAATAAATATACGCTATAAACATGATCATAATTATATTATTTATTTTAAACTAAGTAATTATATAAGTTTGTTGTTAATAAACTACGAAAGACTTGAGCAACAAGAACAATAATTCAAGTTCATTGTATATTTTGGGGTTTGAAAACATAAATTAACAGTGTTCATTCTTTTAAATATAATGTCTTACTTTCTGAAAAACAAAGCTTGAAAAGTGTTATTAAAGTATCAACAGATTTTACATACCATTATATAAATAATGTTATATTATGTATTAGACCTCAGTTTTGCTGGGACAAACATTATTAACAATCAATTTTTTACGCTTATTAACATTGCAGTGGTCACAGAGGCAAAACGTTAGACATTTCATTCGTTTATCCCTACCATTGTAACATGTTTTTTTTTCTAGAATTGATAACTTACTTATATTGCATTTATTATAATGCATCACCATCTAAAAATGATACAAAAAGAAGCAAACGCGCAAATTTTAAATTTCTCTTAATTTTATTTATTATCTTTCTATCAGAAATTGAATTAATTAATCACAAACATGGACAACTATGGCTATCAGTTTACGTGTTTCTTATTTTAAGTATTAAATCCTATTTAAGCTTTTCTTTTCTTTATTTTGAATTCAGTTTTAATTAACTTTTAAAATTATGCAGTAGTTATAGATGGGGTTGAAAATACTCTTCCATGTGATTATCGTCTGCTTTAATTCAATATTTCATGTTGCTATAATTAATCTGTTTACTCAACTTTTTTCACTGATATTTAATCGTCTGTTGTTGAAATTATTCGTTTAAATTGAAATCGTTTACAATTCTTCCAAAATATGTTCTTTCATTCAAGGGAAACCATTATAATGTATAATCAACGCTGTTTAAACTTAATATGGAATTAATTTTTTTTCAAGATATTATCATTCTTTTGTGGTTTTTCTGTTCATTTGAGTGTTTATAAAAAAGTAAAAGGCATCTATGGAACAAGCATTGACTACTGTTATTCACGATACGATTTCCTAGCACTTACGTATTGTCGCAACAATAGCCAACTCTATTAATAACTTGCCAAGTTGGCAACCATGTGCTTCTGCTCATATAATGTCGCCAAAAGGTTGCGATAATACGTAAGTTCCAATTTCCCTAAATTTCAATTTATATATGAAACAACCTCAACTATGTTAATAATACTGATTTTATTTTAATATATTTAATAAAAGGAACGCTTGGAATGCTTATAATGTTAAAAACAATTATAAATTTGATTTATTGTATTTTTTTTTATTCGTAGATGCAGATAGTGCAACTGTGGTGAAGCTTCATCCAATAATGGTGCTCAGGATAGATGAAGATTCTTATAAATATACGGAGTCATGATGCTGGTGTCTTTTGGATAATTTCGAAAGGCAATGAGGTATGCGTTTTAGACTGTGCATCTAAATGTTAAATTTACTTTACTGATAACATGTTATAAAAAAAATTATCATAGTTTGTTATGGAATTTCTTTAACATTATTTGTGTATTTCAAAATATAGAAGAGGAATTTGAAGTAATAATTCTTGTTGCATCCAACAGTTAATAAATAGTAATATTTGATGGCTAAAAAAAGAAACACACAATGTACAAATAGCCCAAATAAAATTAGCTGTCTCTCATATAATATACGAAACATCTTTAAATTTATTCAGAGAACTGGTTAAAACTGTGTTTTGTATGCTCTTCGGTAAAGTTGGTAAATAATTTTGAAACCTCTTTTTCGATATATATTTTTAAAACTGTTACCAGATAGAAAAATAGGAAATTCCAAACAAAATAACAGCATTGTGAACTACAAATTTCAACGTTTCTGAAAGAAAATTATTGGAATTTATTGAATAATTGAAACATTCACCTTAAAAGTTGCAATGCCACTCATTAAAATGTTGCTTTTTTGCATTTTTTTTTTCATATGAAATCGGAGATTTACAATATTATCAAATCTCAAAGTAAATTATTGATTTTTATAGTTGTACTCAAGAACCTAGAACTCTGAGTCAGAATTCTGAAATGAAATGAAATCCCAGTTTTAGCTTTTCGAATCCAGATATTTGTTCACATTTAAATCTGGAGAGCAATCATATACATAATTTACTTTCCTCAACTATCACTTCCTGTAGATCTCCTAACCCGATTCTTATTCAGTTATCTGTAGTGTTTCCAATTAAATTATCAACAATCATATTCTTTCCCATTAAACACTTGTCGTTTTCATGAACTGCACATTTGATAACTAAAATCAAACTATTAGCAACGTATCGCAAGTATTCTTCCCTTGAGCTTCAAACATCATGTTATTAAAGGAATGCAGAATATACAGTTTTACGGTATAGGAAAAACAACTGAAGGAAACTTAAAAAAGTGACTCAAATTCGTAATGAATATCAAAACAAAAATCATACTAGTTTTTCAACATGAACAAGGAAGAATCATCTGTCTTTTTAAAAAGATCTACCACAATTTTAAATATCGAATAACAATCAAGTATAGAGAACACGTGAACATTTCGAAATAAATCAGCATTTTGTAGTACCCGCAAAAGTAAACAGACTGCCAGAATGAATATGTTATTCCACCATCAATTCTAAGAATTTCGTTAAATCCAAGTTGAGCTCTAAATCAACACTCAAGCTATGATAGCCTGTTTCAAATTTTGAATAGTTGTATTTGCTCGATTTTCTAAGTTATGAGACCAAATAAAAATAAAATCAAAATGCAAATTATTTCTTGAAAATTAACTTAGACGCATATATTCAAAATGTATACCTGCTTTTTAAAGTTCCAGTTATAATTATTTTAAAGACTATTTGCATTAATTAATGCAGTTCAAGCGATTGAGCAACTGTGTGCGAAGTCATGTGATATTATTTTTAATTAAATTTAATTTATCTGTCATTAATCAAAAGAAGAAAAACTGCAGGTATTATTAATATATAGTCATCATAGTCTAGACGTTCAGACTAGAAATTTATTTATAACGTCAATCAAAATATTTGCATATGATTGAAAGGTAACATAAACTAAATTTTGATAAAAATCGAATTAAAATTGAAACATAAGATCTGTAAAAGAAAAAAAATTGAAAAAAAAATTTTTTTAAAGATTTTTAGCATGTTTTAAAAATGGAACATTGGCGGGTACCATTAAGTTTTTTCACATGTTTTTTAAGAGTACGACCAATGACATTTACATTCAAAAATCAGTTATTATATACATTTTTAAGAAGTAGTATCTTAACAAGAGGTGTCATTATAAACATTTCCTAACGGGGTTTCATCATTCACCCCCCCCCACCGTTGTAGGGGGAGGGGCATGATACCCGCCAAACAATTGAAATGGGCCTAAAAAATCTAAAATTAAAACGGGGAAAAGAACTAAAAGTTTGCGTGTGAACGAGAGAAATCTATCACTTTTTCCCTGCAGAGTTTCTTAAATGTACCCCAATGGGGGGGGGGGCAGGCTCCCCGATGGGTGTCCCCTGTTTGCGCCATCTGAAGTAAACTTTTAAATATAATTCCAAAATAAAGTAGATTAAGTTGAAAATATAATTTATACACAGGAATTTATACATTTCAGAAAATTACAATCACTTATTAGAAACAATAAAGGAAAACATCAGTAGGACAAAGAAATAAATAAATAACCTTCATATCAAAATTCTCAAAGCTATAGTATAATAAAGCGAGAAAAAAAACTAGAAAAATACAGATTTACCAAAATTCTTTAAAATGAGAAATAAAGACAAAATATATTATTGTGTTTTCTTATATGTGTTTTTTTATGTCCTAAACTATTTTTATTGTCCGTGTATACCTAGGAAAACATTTCTCAAGCAATCTTTTTTCGCACTTGAGGCATTTTTTTCGTTCATCATCATCTATGCCTGCAGAAATTTCGATTTTGCAACAAACATATACTGGTAGAACAGACTGAAAAGTATCTTCATTGATATCTTCCTCGTCAGTAAATCACCCACTTTCTTCTAGGGGAAACTGACAAATATTAATAGGTTCTTCTCATCTGATTGTATATAAAAATATTCCAAAGCCTCTTCTACAGTCCGGAATGGTTATGAATGCGTCATCTTATCAGCGTAATGGATATTCACTAACTGACGTAACACAAAATAATATAAAAATTTATTATGTGACGTTCTTCTCCAAATAAGACATACGCTACATCTAACTATCAACAAACGCACGTGGTAGTTACTTTTGCTGCAGCTGAGAAATTCACTTGAGATTGTCCAGAAACGGTTGAAAGGGGGGGGGGAGTTGAGAGAGGGAGCCGAAACGAAAGTCCAGTCATAAATATTTTCTTCCGACACATACTATAAGTTTTTAGCGTTCAGAAACCTCTTCCCACTCTTATGTGAACTGTAAACATAATAACTGCATTGTGTGAAAAAGTATACCTTTACACGCCAATGTTCCATTTTTGGAATATTGAAATTTCAAAACCGATAGTAAAAAAATAACGATATTTTTTTGATATCTTGCAGTCTATAGTTAAAATGATAATTTTTAGTTACTTTTACCAAATAATAAAAATATTTTTTAAATTTTGAATTTTATATGAATTTTTGAATTTTGCCCGATCAAAAGTACAAAAAAATGCATTATTTAGAATTTTTTCTCAGAGAGACTGTTTAATTTAGCAACAATACTTCAATTTCAAAAAATTAATCCATACTATTTGTCTTCAAAATAATTTTATGGAACAATATGAATAAAACTGAATTTTTCAGAAAATTTCAAAGTTGATGTTTTAATATTGGAACATTGGTGTGCAAAAGGTTAATACAATATAATTTATTACTAAAATCAGACAATTAATGCAAATATATTTGCAATTTCTGTGAGAAAAGTCTACCTTCTTTAAAAAAAATAATACTAAAGCTTTTTATTCAATAATCTACCGCCGCAGTCAATTTATTTTTAAAGAAAACGGTTGACACAAATTAGATTATATTCTTCAACTCTTACAAATTACTTTTATTTGACTCGCCTTCTTAAGCTGAACTCGTTTTAGAGCAACTCCGAAAGTTTAAAAAAATGTTTCAGCTTTGTTTTTGGTGAATAATTAAAACGCAGGGAACTATTTAACTTCAAAGGTTAAAAAAAATAATGCTAACTAAAACTTACATTCTCAAACATAATTAAGCGTAAGAATAAGTTTCTACAATACTTAAATTTAATTTTTTTTAAAAAAAGAATACTATATATAGAGTTGTTGAAATATTTTTTTGAGATAAGCTTGAAATTTTACTATTGAATTTTTTTTTAAGAACGTGGATTTTTCTAAAACCTTTGACATAATTTTCAAGAAATGCAGTGTATGCTTACGATCTATTATTCCACATTTATCAGAAATACAAGATCAAATAAAAACTTATTTAACTAAATTTTAAGGTACGAGGCTTTCTGATAGTAATCATTTCTTTGATTTAATTGTGCTATTATTTCACATCCAAAAACCAGCATACATAAATTCAAACTATCAGTCGTGAGTACACTGAATAATTCAAGGAGTAATTGTATTAATTATTGAGTCAATAAATTCATGTTTTGTAATATCTTTTTTTTTTAAATCTGAGACTCATTTTCTTTATAAACACCCCAGCTGATTCCCGGCAAAAGCTGTCACAGTTAGTTTAAAACATTTTGATCTGTTTATTGCTATTGTTTTCTATCCATTTTCGCCGATGTCTCCTAAACATTTTTCTGTATTATTTAGCCATCTCGTAAGACGTCTGCCTCTTACTTTCTTGCCTTCTGGTTTCAAAAACGTTATTTACTTAATTGGGTTGTTGTCATAATACCTGAATATATGGCCAAGTCATCTCAATTGGGAAGCTTTTGATTATGTAAAGTATTCTCCATACCCCATTTTCCCTCTCTGTTCCAAAAATTCTTCTCCATATTCTAGGCTCCTGCCATTAAAAATTACAATAGCTGCATTATCTATTAATGATGATACATATAACTAAGGGGGAAACTATTTGCAAGAAGTGAGGTCTGTGATTCAAATCATGGACCGGGCAAGGTCGACTCAGCCTTTCATCCCTTCAATGGGTCGATAAATGAGTACCAAGTTTGCTTGGGAAGTAAACACTGGTGGGTTTTGCGTCAGACCGACATCCGACCGAAACATCTGCTCATGCACCTCAGGGCCCATGTTCACGTATACCGAGATGGGTACAGTAAGCCTTGACCATCATGGGCTGTTGCGCCACTGAGTTTAGTTTTAGTTGGGATAAATGCTGTAGATAAATCAGATCGATTGTCTCTCATTTCCTGGAGAAAAATAAAAGTTAATTTTTCATGGTCAGGGGGGGGGGGGTTATGGGCTAGTAAACCCACGCAAGAACATCCTTCAAACCTAAACAAATGAAAAATTCTATGATTATAACTTTGAGATAGATAACTTTTTTAGAGTTTAGCTAAATAATTGATTTCCTAAAATGTGGGTTCTCTAAAATATTATAAAAAATACTTTGGAAGACTCCCTTTTTCAATCGAGAACAGACCATAAAAATGGAAAGTAATCTGTTTCGGTAACTGAGTCCTACGAAAGCTTATTTCCGCATAAACACATTTTTCATCAGTTGTTCGTTTAACGAATTGTTACTAAATTTACAGTCTCCTTCACTAGAATATTTTCCAATTAATTTTAGGCTAAATGATTCCATGTGCTGGATGTATTAATACAGTGGTTATAAGCTTTCAAGATAAACAGAGTACACCTCGCCCATGAGAAATCATATAATAATGCATGGTTGTAAACGCTTTCTCAGTGCGGTAGGATGACACAAAGCACAAGAAAGATGTGGCAGGAAAAAGAGGAGAAAACTTGCTTATCATTCTTAGCACAGCAAAAATGCTGGGAAGTATTTGGCTTGTTTGAGTGACAGAGGGCGCTACGTAAGTTGAAACATTGGTGGTTCACTGCATTGACCCACTCGATCGCCTGACCTCACTAGCCTTGATTACTTCTTATGGGAGTATGCCAAGTCACTGATGGAAGAAACTCGCACTGACCGTGCTGAGGACCTAGTTTCACGAAACGCAGAAGCTCCTGGGAAAGCCCAGAACACACTCGGTATTTTTGCTGACGTTCGATCTTCAATGGACCGAAGATATGAAGCCTACATCCCTGTACGGGCACGCAATTTCGAACACCTACTTTGTTGACGATCGATGTATCTTTAATGTTCTTTTTTCTTAGCCTTTTGCTATAATAAGAAAAATAAGCACGCATTCTATTCTTTTTCGTGTCCAGTCTCTCTTGTGTTTCGTGCCGTCATTACTCCACCAGGAAAGCGCTTCCGACCATGTGTCTTCTAGGTTCCCTTCGTTGATTTTCCATCGTCTAGGTTTACTCAAGGAGTCCTGGAAGTTTGTAACCGTTGTACTTGTGCCATCTGTATGATAAATCTGAAGTACAGGGTGATCCAAAAATTATTCATTTCCATGAAAACAGTAATGTAGTATTTCTTTAACAGATGTTTGAAAAAATGCTTCTCTTAGAAGAAATAGTAGCCATCGTTTCCTGGAAACTGGGTAGTGAAACAAATAAAGAGGGGCATTATCTGTACCAGCGAAAATACGAAAAACTGCCACCAACAAGAGACAATATCAGGCTGCTTTTGAACAAATTCAAGTAAAGTCTCTTGAGGGTATCATCACATGTTGATGGTCATTCAAGATACTTTTTATCCGCCACGCTACCAGTTCATCTGAATTTGTTCACAAGCAGCCAGTGATATTGGCCATTGTTGGTGACTGTTTTAATATTTTCGCTGGTACAGCTGACGTACCTTTGATATGTTTTACCACCCAGTTTCCTGGAAACGATGGTTATTCTTTCTTCTAAGGAGAGCATTTCTTCAAACAACTGTGAAAGAAATCAACACATTTGTGTTGTCTTGGAAATCGATCGTTATTTTTGGAACATCCTGTATATAGCCCTTTCGCGATCTCATTAAAGGAGTTAACTAAGCACAATCTAAACGGAATCGCGTACAGCGATCTAAGCGTACCATAATGAAAGAATTAATAACTTCGCCAATACTAAAATACGTAAAACCCTTATTTCCGTAATATGTTTGTATTAATTATGAGTCTCTTTACACACTGATTGTTTTCAGTATTTTCTTTCTTTCAATAATATACTAACACAGTCAATTCATATTGAAATTATTTGAAATACAGTCACATAGCAATGTCAATACCTAAGCCAGTACCTTTCACTTAATATTTATATCCTGTTTCATTGAAGGCGTTGTGCTCTGATAAAAAATCCTCTGTATTAATCGAATGACACGACAATTATTTGGAGAACGATACTCGAATTAGCGTGACTCGTTATTTTCAAAACTGCAATTGAATCCATCGCAAAAAATGAACCATAAATACTACAAAACGAACAATAATTGCATCTATCTGATACGTGTATGTTTATTGTAAGGATATTTCAATCATATTTATTTTATTTAATTTTTATTTTGTTAGTTGGTTTTGGTGTTTTAAATTCCTTTCAAAGCTAGTCATATTCAAGAGCTTCTAAGATAATTCTTTTTTATTAGTTCCATGAATTTTTTTTAAAACTTTATTTGGCAAGTTGTTTTATTTATACTTGTACGTAACTAGTAAAAAGCAAACTTTGTCTGAAATGTTTATCTATTGTAAATAAAGTTTTAAAAAAAATCCCTTATACTTGAATACACAGAACACCATCTATCGATATGAAATCAAAACGAATTTAAATAGTTAAAAAAGTAATCTACATGTAGATGGTTTTCTAGTATAAATCGTATTTAAATGCTAGAATTTATTTGTAATTTCCTATATTTAAAATACATCGGAATGTACTCGAATCTTTGAGAATTTAGTAATGTAACTTTTATTTTACAGTGATTGAATTTGATAAAAAATTAAACAAAACATTTATTTTTCTTTCTATTCAGTTACGATTAAAATGTCATTTTTTTTATTATTTAAACATATTTTTTCGTACTAACTTCTATATCAATCTATTGTTTAATATCTATTGATTCTTTTATCAAATTCAATATTTAAAATATTTTATAACAATGCTGCATTTTTCTACAATTGTAACCTCAAATAAGCCTTTTCTAGTATTCTATGCAACATTTATTCTTTTGATTCCAATGTCTGGAAAATCGACCTTTCCCTTTCATCTGAGAGAGCGACTCAGTAAAAAAAATATTTTTTCCCCGAATTCCTTCGCAAAGAGACGAACAGAAAGAGGGAGAAAGGGAAAGTTTATACGATTTTCGCATTTTTTCCCCTTCCTCGTTTCCATCATTTGGATTGAATCAGAATAAATTATGAGTAACTTCGAATGGATAGCATATCTATCTAGAAACATTCATTTTCTCCGTACACATATACACACGCACATTCCAGTGACTGGTATATCTTAATGAAGACTTCAATCTGCATCGGACCAGCCATCAAAAAGAATTCCAGCTGGAAATGGATGGAAAAAGAAAGGAAAGCAGTCGTGGAGGTGGAAAATAACCCAAGAAATAAAATATCTCGCCTCTTTATACATTCGTGGGAATATAAACCCGATCGAAGTGACATCTGCAAAACATTTTGCAGCAAAAATACGGGTGCGGTGGGGAAAAAAATATAAACGTCAAAATGGGACGACGTCCTATATTTCATTAGGAAAACCCGATGGAACTTGAGGAAAGAAGAGTAAAAAGGCAGTATTTGGGGTTTTGGAAAGTCTGCGTTTTCCATCACTTGTCAGAAAGACAAATCGAGCCTGTCCTGATTCGATGGAAATTGCCTACCCTCCTATTTGAAAAGTGCCTATTCTTTGAAAATTTCAAAACTTTGACCTCGTGAATATGTATAAGGCATTAAGAGAATTTCTCTGTAGTCTTACCGATCAATATCAGCATCAATTAAATGATATCACCCGAGGTATATATTCACTTGAGATGTCATGGGCAATGAGGATCTCATTTCGGTCTTAAGGACATGCTTTGTAGTATTTGACGGTTCAATTAAAAGACAATACAAATTATCACCCATATTCGAATGCTTTGTGATACACAAGCGACGAATTCTACCGTCGTTCAAGTTTGACAAAAGCAAAATTAGTATTATGTTGACTAATGAACACATGGCCGACTATACAGCTAGTATTAAAACAAAATCATAACTCATCCCTATTCATATTAATTTCCATAGAATGACTTCTCAAGTCATGCATGCAAGCACTCACATTAAAACACATGCAGTAAACTCTATCAATATGACTACTTTAATAAAATGCATAATTCAAAGAAATATTTTTACAACATTCGTTAGATCAGTATTGCTCAATATATATATACGTAATAAAATTTTTAAAAAAAGTATTACCTACAGGTCAATATATATATGTATGTGTATCAAAATACGCACTCTTTCAGAAAATTAAGATAATTTTTTTCATCATTTACACTAAAAATCATTTACACCAACGACAACTTTTATCGTGTTATTTACCGGCTTAACATGGTTTGTGCGACCTGGTGTTCTATGGTGATTTGTCATTCCCATGCTGTCTACTATCATCCCTCTGAATTTGTTGGTGTGTTTGGCAACATACAAATACTTTTTTTAAATATATATGCTTCTACAATAATTTAATCCATTACATAAGCGTTTCTCAAACTGTGGGGCACGCTCCATAAAGGGGGTGGGTGGTATGATAACCCTAACTGGGGACGCTAGCATATGGAAAAGTTGAAAATAAAGAATATTTTTAAAAATTGTTAATATTCTGAAAAGAGAGGCAAAACAAAATAGTTTTTAACTATGAAAAGTAACACAATACTTATCCAAAAACTTGAAAGTAACTTAAAATATTTTATTTAAAACTAACATATACAAAATTTAAGATATATATTGATAATTTGTATAATTAATGTCGTATTGTAGCTTTAGCATCCAAGTACATTATTACAGCTTCCAGTACATTGTTCTTGTATGGGGAGAAGGGCTGAATGAAAATTTTGATTGAAAATTGGGTCACCAATATTGAAAGTTTGACGAGCACTACATTACGCAACATGAAACCAAAGTAATTTATTGTTATAACTCTCTAGCTGATTTAAACTTATTATGTATGTATTTGGGAAAATAAATCTCCCTTTTTATTTTTAAAGCAACCTGAAAGAAAAGCAGTTTTCATAATTAAACATCCGTATCTATCGAAAATTCGTAGCAAAATACAGGATAACCGAACACGCACACAAAAGTGTATTTAGCAGAAAAATGATCACATTTTCGATGTTATCTTTTTCCGATGAGAAAATGATAAGAGACTTACAGTGGTGAATTGTTTTTAATGATCCCCTCGGCGATCGTTAGTATCCTGCGGATTTCACTCATTTTACTCTGATGAACTTAGAGCCCTAAATCAAGATGACATCTCATGGGTGTAAATATAATCAATTCCTGATTTACTTTAGTTTAATTTCGCATTTTTGAAAGAAGAAAATATGTTTCTGTGTGAATACTACATGTCACAAAATAAAGCATATTTCTTTTATTTTATTTTCAGATCTATGTAGTGTTTAAAGTATTTTATTCTTTTTATGATTTCCGTCTTAAAGACAGTGGCGTAGCTAGGTACCCAAAGGCCCTGGTGCTAAAAAAATGAGGGCCCTATCTTGGTTGGATTTTATCAAGTAAAAATGTAAAAATATATGAATAATTTAAATATACAAAACTACAATTTTTGTTTACTATCTTCGCTTTCTTGGCATTGCTTGCGCTTAAGCGCAACACTGGGGGTTTCTTGTTTCTTATCCCTAATTTCAGTTATACAATTGATGCAATACATTTCGTAAGTGCTTGAGTATATAATGACACTAAAAGGAAGGAGATGCGTAATTTTAAGCTACAAAACGTCATTGGGGAACCCCTGGCTATTTATTTGGAATAATCGAACTCACCCATGAGAGGGCTTAGAGCTACAAAATGATCCATAGAGATAGACAGGAAATGATATAAAAAATATGCGTGGACAAGAAAATACAATAGAATATTATTATAATTATTTTTAAGAAAAAAAAACTCTACAAAAGAGCAGAAGAGGAGGGACAAAATTTCATCAGTCTATGTCAGATACAACAAAATGCGAAATATTGGAACAGGAAACTAACTTACTATGAATCATATTTTTATTAAAAATAAAATGTAGCTGGGTAATCAATTGCCTCTTGTGTAGGTCTTTTAAGTTGTAATACTAAATATGGTAAGATTTTTCATGTAACTTTCAAGTAACAGTTTATAGAAATATGAAAAAAATTTAAAATAATATGAGCTTTTCAATAAGTAATATTCGTAACACCAAACAAACAATGGAAAAAATGTAGGGGAATTCCCTACGATTTCAAAGGTAATTTCATCTAAATTCTATGATTATAGTTATATTGCAACCTTTTATATTTATATCTTAATTTTGGGAGATTATCTCAAGTTCGACTTGCTTGGTGGTCAGGGACCGAAGGCCCCCTGGAGTTTGAGGGCCCCGGTGCACGGCACCACCTAGCCCATTGGTAGCTACCCCACTGCTTAAAGATTATATACGCTCATTTTCTGATGCTAATTATGCGTAAAAGCATTTACTTCTGTGTTGTTACTAATACTTAAATGAAAAACAAGTATGATGGTTTTCAAGATCATACAGAGAAATATATTTTAAAATGTGTGGGTCTATCAACTATTGTTTCAAAATAATATTATATTAGTCGGCATACATTCATTATGGCCTATTCATATTTAGTTCATTTTATTTAATATTTTGATTTATTTAAAGTATTGCTCTTATTGCAGAGCTTTTGTCAATTAGAATCTGTATGTATGTTTGCATTTAAAAAGCTTAACATAGTCGAAAATATTCGATATAAGTTCATTGCTTAAGTTTTTACATTAAGAAAACTGTTTAAAACGATAGTTGAAAGTAGTAAATAAAAATTAGAAAAATTCTGCATGAATGAAATTTCACACAACTTTGAAAAAATATTAATTTAAATAAACTAAAAATAATTAATGTAAACAACAATTATATTGCTAAACGTATATTTCTCATTAATATCCCAACTCATTTTAAAAAAGCAAGTCAAAAAAGAAAATTATTCATTTTTTAAAAATATTTTAATACAACAAAGAAAAGACTGTATTGTGTTAACAGTGTTATGTTTTCTTCTTTTAAATCCTAGATACCTGCATTTGCATCCAGTATTGATGTATCTATAAAACCTTCTGACCCCCTCACCAAGTGCCTATCATCCATAGCTGTTAGACCACCCCGAAACCAATTCTTAATTCCTTAAAACCAAATAAAAATATGGTAAGTTATAATTATTTTTATTTTTTTATTAAATGAATTTTATTTGCACATTGTTTGGGAAAGTTAATACAAGATTAAATTTCATTAATTAATTTTCATTTTCTATAGTTAATTGTAATCTTCCAAGATATAGTGCTTCCATTTTTAATAAGTAAGCATTGTATGTGTTCACCAGAAATTTTAACGATACATAAGAAATTGAGGAAAATATTATTTTTTGGACATATTTTTCTTTTGATAGTAACTGACTAATGTGGAATGGTAACTAATTTTAAACTTAAGAAAATGGCTAACTTTTAAGATGTAATCTATTACAAGTACTGCTATGGATAAAAAATTAACTACAAAATATAAATACAACATTACTTATACATACTTATTAAAATATATTAAAATTCAAGAAGCAAAGGCACCCTTATAATTAATGATGTTACGAAATACAAATAAATATATTTAATCGTTAAAATGAGGACACTTTTAAGTTTTGATAGATTTATCTTCTGATTCCTTGTAAAAGAATATCTTAATAAATTATAATTGTCTTGCTGAGTGATTGAAACTTTTCACTACAACTCTTGCATTATTTCTAAGAATAATTATTACTTCATTTCACTTAAACACGTTATACTGTTTGTGTGTTTTTTCAATTTTATTTTTTCCGGTCTAAATAAAATTTTTGGGATAAATCTATCTCTTTTTCTTTTTTGGTTCTTGTACAGATTTCAGAAGAAGATTTTTTATTTTATTTTTGAGGTTTGAAATTGCAGCGAAGGTCGCATAAATGGGCACCCTCTCTCTTATGTTTAAATTATGTAAATAAATTCTTTGTTTGCTACTCGGAACTCAATTGGCATGACTAAGTGCACCAAAGATGCTTTATAAATGTATGTGGAAGCCTATTTTAAATAATAACTGGAATAATTTTCAATGTATATATATATTGAAAATAATCGAAGTTATTATTAACATATCCCAGTTATTATTACTTTTTTGCATTTCATTATTCCCATTTGTTTGTTTACAAATGTCGAATATCATTTAAAATAGTAAATAATTTCAAAACATTTGTAACCCTTATGATGTCGTGGTCTTACACCAACTTATGAAATATGTACATCTTCCAATATTCTTCAATTTGTATTGAAATGCACTAACTGAAACAGTGTTTAAGTTATTGAGAGGAAAAAGTGGAATGTTTTGTTCCTAGTTAATTTAGTTTGAAATGAAACGCTGTTTAAATTGAAATATTAACTTCTATTTATACGCTAGGTACTATGTAGTATGATGAGTTTTGAAATTTTTATTTCATATGGTATTGCTAACAGTATTAAAGTAATTCCTTATTTTACATTTTTTCTTAAAAAAGGATTAGTTTGTGAAACATATTGGTATGAATTATAGCATTAATTTAACTAAAAATAGTTTTTAATTGTTTATCTATGTACATTTAAGGCATGAATATTATTTTTTCTTGAAGCATTTCACATCTTGGCCAACAGAAAATTATTTTTTTTTCAGCAACTAAATTTTTGCGTCATGTTAATATGTGGAACATTTTAAATTATTTATGAAAATAGCTACAAAATAAAAAAATATTTAAATTAAACTCTAAAAACAAACATAACTAAGGAAAAAGTTCCAAATATAAAATGCTGAATTATATCTACTATGAAAAATCTATTTTAGAACATGTATAAAGGAAAAAAATGCTTCATATAATAATTATTTTAAGGCTGGTATATAAAGGAAAAAAAAAAACGGAAATAAAAAATGTATTAACCATATTGGTTACAGGAAAAAAATAATATAATTATGTTATGAAGACACAGAGAGAAACAAAAATTCATATTGGGCATTTTTTTTTCGATTCTAGGGGGAAATAATAAGATAGTTCTGACATCTTTCAGTAAATATAATATTTTACATATTGTTGTTTTATTCTTTGCAATGTTTTTATATTATGGATTTGAGGACTTTTTATGACCACTTTTGTTAATACTGAATCCTTTTATAACAAAAAAAGATAAATGTACAGCTGTTGAATGTAAATACTCGTACAGTATATATCTGCATATAAATCTATAATTGCTACTTTTATTAAAGTTATAAAGTAGGGTGATCAGCTTATATACGGATCCACGGATTCCGAAAATAACGTCATTTACGTAAAACGAATTTTTTTAACTTTTTTCGTTCCCCATGTTCACGTGATTCTAATCTTTTAGCTTTTTTGGATGTCTTGAATGAAACTTTTATTGCAAAAGGAAAAAAAAAAATCACATAAATCCTTAAAAATCAGTGTTAGAGTCTGAGTTTCTGAATAGTTCGTAAATTTCACACTCAAACATCGGGATGCCAGAATGCATGTGATCACGCGGCGAGTTTTCCCTCCAAGTCATAAAACATAGGTCTGCAATGCTGCCTCTTTTTTTATTCTTACATCTTCCCCATCTGAAAGTAATTTTTATCCACTCTCAAGCATGTTTCTCATTTACAGAAAAATACTAAACAGCCTTAGTATTACAAAATATTTGAGCAAACACTGCCACAGATACATTTAAATTAGCTGTATACGAATTTCTTGTTTTTTCTCTCTTCCTTTTTCAAAGTAGATAAAAACTGGTTCATAATTAAAGACTAGCTCAGACAGTGTACGAAATAACAAATATGAATGGAAAAACTACTTTAGCTTTTGATAGTGTCCCCGAAAACAAGTAATATAAACAAAATTAAGTCAATTCCTAGTTAGATTAACAAAGAAACACTTTATTTTAGTTACTTTTTATTAAACAGTTACAATTGATATAAATATATACATACATATGACAAGAATCACACAATATTAAGTCACAAAATACAGAGATATTTTCATTGAAATTCTCCATTTTCTTTCTCGCTATGGTGTTGTACTATTTTTGTTTATTTGTTAATATTTATATTCATTCATTAAATTTAATTATTTTACTAAAATAGTATAGTAAAACAGAAATAACATTCTCAGAAATTCGGCCATTTCAGGTGGAATTCAAACCCACGACCTTTAAATTAGAAGTCCAACGTGCTATCCATTGCGCTATAAAAACACAACGAACTCTTTTCCTTTCTGTATATGCTGTTGGACAATTATTTTTGTTTGCTACTGTTTATTCATTTTTTAAAATTTAACTAATTAAATAATACTTGAAAAAAGTATATATATATATTGGGAGAGTGTGAAATAATAGTAGAAATTGAAAATTTAGTTTCTTCAGGGAGAGTTTTCCTTTTGGTTATTTTATTGGAAAGTGCTCCATCCTTTATATCCATTTGTCAACATTTTCGCCTTTATGTTGACATGTTCTAAAACACAACAGAAATATATATATTTTTTCAATTTACCCTAAGTGCATGTTTCAAATTTTGGATACGTTTTTGAAGAAAACAAATGCACTCTCGTCTTATATTCGGTAATACACGGTAAATCGAATTCATTACTGTCGGTAAAATTATGCAACAGTAATTTTATTGATTAAGCTCCTCTTTTTAATTAATTTATTAAAAGTTACAGGATTTTCCGGTGGTTTTAGTATCGTTCTGGGATATATTTACTTTCAAACTGCTACTGTATTTAATAGCTACCATTTGAAATTTGACAGAATAAAAATGACACGCATATAAACTCACAGCAATTTGAACATTTAAAAAGGAATCGTTACAATTTAAGGAAGATTAAGCAAATATTTATATCAGTGTTTTATTTCAATATAACTAATTTTGCTCACACATTTTTTGAGAACCTTTTCGTGAATATGTTTGAAATAAGTGTTTGAGCGTATTAAAAAGAAAAAAACTGAATGTTATTAGCATTTGCTCGGCATGTGTCTTTAGATGGCCAGGTACGCTCATGAAAAGGATTACACGATATTGAAACGATGGTCACAGACCTACAAAATGAATCTTTGGAATTATCCGAATGCAAGTCTTTGTATTAATACAATTCTAGACACCGTACTGTCTGTTCAGCTGTCCAAAACTGCTTCTAGAGTGTCTTCAACACATGTTGTATTCATACGTTTCACTGACATCTCTATTGAATCAGCTGTGATCAAACCATTCCCTTTGAAAATATGTGTTGGATTATCAAAATCCATTTATAATTAAATTTAAAAAAAAAGTTTTATGACATATCATCGCAACAGAACTATAAAGAAACCTGATAGTTCTTCCCCTTCGTATTCTATGAAAAAAATACATAGTATTATATTAACTTAATATATTATCTTGCTTTTTCGAAGCAGATAAAGTAGAAACTTTTGTCTGACATTACTTCTGAGATATATGACAAAAAATTAATAAAGAACTACTTTTGATTTTCAAGGGGAAAAAATGTTTAATAACAGAGTATAGTTTAAAAAATCATTCTGGCTTATCAATATTAAAAAAGTTTAGTAATAATTCTTGTTACAAAAATGACAAGCTGTTGTCTTTAAGAATTAAGCTTATCATAGATCAGGGAGGGATATATGAAATTTAATCAAATTTTTCTACAGCTTTATCAGATTCAATAACATGAGGATTAAAAAAAAAATATGATGGGAAACAGAGTTTAGAGAAATCTTGATTTTTCTTATATAAAAGGAAGTGAATAAAATCAAAATAAGTACAAAAGAACTTAATATGTTTAAAAAAATTAAATACATATAATTTATTCAAATTTAACATGGACTAACTTTTGATGTCTTTTCTTTAAGCTGGTTTAAAATCTTTTGAAATTTAATCTCTTAATAACATTATAGCATATTTGCGTAATAAATACACAAAACATATTTTATATTTTATATTTTTTAATGTTTTAACACAATATGCTTATAATACATCAGAATTTTTTAATCTTTACTCCGAAATAACTTAATATCTTGGTAATTAGAATACTTTAGAAAAGGAGTACTTCAAAAACAGAGAAATTGATCGGCTCGATATCCTTTCCTTATCTAGAATCTACGATGAAATGTCGAACAGCAAGGAATTAAAGATATCACTTGATCATAGAGATGACTTTGAAGTTTGCATAAATGACGGATTCAACGACAAATTTAACTTGCCTCATCCCATTTTCCTTGGAAAAAATTGAATAATGCTATACTGCTGTTGCTTAGACATATCCATCACAACCACGTGGTTTCACAAATGGCAGCTATAATCTTTACAAATGGTTTTGTAGCATCTCCATTTCGACCACACTGTTATTTATCATGGTTAAATGACTTGTATAAAAATATGTTTAAAATAAATATAAAATAGGGAAATCGACGAACATGTCTTAACAATTCTGTAAAAATTATATTAGAAAAAATGAGAATATAAAGAAAAAGTTATATATATATACATATGTTCTTCAAACCAAAGTAAAATGGAGACAACAAATTGTATTTCGTTCTTGTTTAGCTCTTAAAATATTAGTAATTTATTAATCCTGATTAAAGTTAGCACTTGACCATAATAATAAACTTAATCATGTTTTAATTTCGTTTATTTACACACAGCCTAGAAAAGAAAAAAAGTGTGTATCTATAAATTTAAATGAAGAAGAAAACACACAACTACGAATAATTCTTATACTATAATCAAACGAGTTATTAATATGCACAGTTTGTCCTTCTAAATGACAGTAGCAAAAAGGGAAATGTTAATAAAAATATGGCACTTAAAATATAATTTTAGGATATATATATATATATATATATATATATATACATATATTTTGCAATTTGCGTATAATACTCAGAGAAAAAGAAATTATACCTTGGATGTGCATAGTCAAAGAATTTAGACTGTGAGTTAATGAAATTTAAATGATTCAGAATTGTTAAGAGATAAAAGATGCAAGTATCAAGATAATAAGAGATAATTTTCTGCAATATAGTCAAATAAATCACAAGCTTCAATTATTTTGCAAAATTTCTAATGATATTTTTTGTTAAAATAAAAACCAGGAAAATAAATAGTATTTTATAACAATAAAAATTTATGTGAATCTGAAAAAAATTTAATTATCAGTCTGGAAGTAAGATCTAAAACAAATTGAAAAAGTCACAAGAATTTTTAATTTTGCTTTAATATCTCATATGTTAAGAATTTTTTACATGGTATTCAAATATATTTTAATTAAATATCTCGAGAAAGTTTAAAGGTTATTATATAGATATGTATTAGAAAGAAATTAATTTTTATTTAACTCGAGTCTTATTAAATAAACTTCAAAAAATTTGAAGACTGAATAAAAAATGTAATAAAAAACTGTCTAAAAATAAATATTCAATGCAGCTTAATCACAGATTTTTTTTTATCTTCTAAATGTGATTAATTTAGCGTTATGACTTTAATTTATGTATAACATTTAATTATTCTATATAGTTTGGTTTATCGTGTCATTAGAAAGTTTTAGATAATTAACATTATACTTTTCAATAAGCTTGTTGATTTTAATTAAAGCATTTTAATTAAAATCATTTATATGAAATCTATGAAGCAGAACTTATTTTCCTGTAAGAATTAGCCACAGCAAACTTTCAAACAAGGAAACGATTTTCAATTGCATTCAGTTATAATTGCATTTTTCTATCTCTTTAAATTTCTAACATTTTTTATAACTAATTACTGCATTTATTCCATAAGCTCAAAAATCTGTAAAGAATTTACAGCTGTAATAAATCATCTAATTATAAATTACTGATTGATAAAACAGATGAATAAATAAAAATATATATATACTATTCCAACTACAATGTATTTAGAAATGCATATATTTAATACATGTTTATATTAAAATTCAACTCTCTTCAGTAATAAAAAAATAACAATTCTATAACTAATTTTATTTTCCAAGGATTGAGGTCTTTGTTAGAGTTAATTTACAATAAAATTGAAAAAAAAAATAGTTACAATTAACAAGGAACTATGTTTCTACAGCTTCAAAAATTTCAACACCTCACTTTTCCAATAAAATAATTGTATCCATGTATAAGATCTAAATATGTGAAAAGATTGAAGATGAGCATAAAAGGAAGGTTGTATATGGTCATTTGTAGTTTCAAGATTCCTAGCACAATTGTCTCTTAAAAAATAAGAAATCCCCAAGATTATTGGCGGAAGCCATTAAATCTACAAGCTCAGAGTGTGGCCTTTCCGCAGCTTATGCTTGTCACTTTTGGTTTTATGAGCATAACATCTTTAGTATACAATCACTCCACTCAAAGGCGGATAGAAATTCTACAGAAGGTCAATCACACTTTATGGAAACGATTTTGATAGTTAATTTTTATTAATAAATATAATTTTTTTGTGTGGAAATTTGCTTCTGTCCGATAGTCATGATTCTTGACAACAGCTCTAGGAAAATGTATCCTGAAAGTAAACTTTTCCTTAGTTAAGTCATAAAAATTTTATTCTATTCCTCTTGAACCGTTTTCCAAAGTTCGCTCAGTGTTCTTGGATGCCGTTTTCCTAAGGCTCGTTTTAAGAAACCGAAAGCACGAAAATCCATTGGTGAAGAGTAGGGTGATTTTGCTCATATTTCATCAAACGATATACACTTTATTTCTTTCTCTGATTTTTTTCACTAAATAAGCTGCAGTTAACTTAGACGTGTGACTAAAGGCTTTGTCCATATGAAACTCATTTTAGTCAATGTCCTTTCCATATAAGATTGGAATTTTTTCCACAAAATTAAGTTCTTAAATAAGTTGCTCAAAGTAGAATAAATTAATTTCGGCTTTACTTGAGACTTTTTGATTTTTAATTTACCTATATAACAAAACCCTGCAACTATCATGAATCCCTTTGGGAACTTTTTTGTACACTAACGAACCCATTTCGTACGATTATTCCCGTTACATGAGCAATAGAAAATTGATTTTATTTTATTACAGTCATTAAACATACCCATGCCTCATCGAATACTACCCCAAATCTTCATTTTTCATCATCTAGGTATTTTTTATACATTTTTTTACAATTTTCTTTTCTTTCAACTATATGTTTTTAAAAAAAGAAGACAAACTTTATGTTTAAACGTCTTTTTAAACTTTAAATCTTTATGAATGATTTTAATTACAGTCCTGGAAGACATTTTTAGTTTCAATGCAATGAATCTGAGTCGGTGGATGGTCTTTTAGAATCAGAAACTTCATTTTCTTGAAAGTTACCTGCATTTGAACTTTCTTAGGATGGGTCATGTTTTCATTTTTACTTTCAGCTAGGCGTTTTCCTCCTTTGAAATCTGACATATTATAAATATATTTTATTGAAATGCAATAAATAATATTTTTATACCTCTTTATAATTTCTGGATATGAATGTTTTTAATCGGAAAGCGCATTTAAGTAATCTTTGAACCATATATCAATTTTAGGAGCCATTCTTAAACTAAATATTTTATTTTATATTCCAATCAAAAGAAAACATTTGTAGACGAATAATTTGAAGTTGCCAAAGTTTTGTTTCAAAATGCAAACGAGAAAATAAATTACAAAATAATTTCCATAAAATGTGAATAAAATGTTTCCTTTTGTACTTCAGAGTATAAAAATTTTAATAAGTTCCTTACAGAAGTGGAACACTTTAGAATTTTTATATAAGACTATCGAATATAATCCATATCGCTTTATATTATAAATGCTTGTAAAAATCTCATTAAGATATTTATATTATTTCTTTATTTCCAATAGCATAGATACTGAATGGATTTTTTGGAAATTAGCTCTATCCAACAAGTGTGCCAGGGGGAAATATTTAGTAATTTCTTTGCTTGCCGCTAAATAAGAAAAGTTTAAGTTTCAAATATGTACAGCGCAATTTTTCTGATACATTTCATATTTTCAACAATGTTTATTTTGAATATTTAAAATGATCCCTGCTCGAAACATTTGCAGTATAACAAAATGAACCTTGATTTACTATAATATATACAAGTGCAAATAGTACAATACTATAGTACAAACATTTTAAGAAACAACTTTTGGGTAACTACTAAATACCCATAAAAAAGATTTTCAGCTGATAATGTTAGATAAGAATATATAAACTACAAATAGCCGATGGGAACATAAATTGACATAAATTGTGACTTTCTTTAGGTATAGAAATATTTAAACTTAATTATATTTTAGTCGCGAAAAAAAATAAAGAAAACTTAATCCAATTACCGAGGAAATTATATAAGAAATAATGTGAAGCGAAAGTCATATTTCTATACTTTCAGTGCTATGTATTTACTTCATCATACAGTAAAATAATTAGTCTAAATTTAAAGCAAAGTTGCACATAAACTGCCAAATGGTTAATTTAAAACTGCCAGCCTTTTGAGAAAGTAATACTCGTATGTGTTACAAAACGAAAATTTTTCATTAGAATTGATAAGTTATCCTAGGTATTATTACTCATCACTTTCGTAAATTTTTCTGCATGATTCTACTTATCTAATTCCTATCTGAAAACTTGAGGACGTTAATAAGTAAGCTTCTTTATTTACGAACTTCTACATTACTAGTACGCGTGAAGATTCTTATTTTGAAAGTAACTACTCTCGTGTTGAGGAGCTTAAGCTGAAGTGTTTTAGCTTAATTAAGCTTCATGAGGGAAATTATCGGTTTTCTTTAAGCACAAGACGGTCTAAATCCTCTCTTCAAAACACTGAATTAATGAAATGTGAAAATACGCGTTATTTGGTTCCTAGTTTCATAACTGATAAATACAGTGTAAAAACAGATCGTTATCAAAGAATAATTGGCGATATCCTGCGGATAACTACTCATTTGGCATAATAAATAATGTGCAGGGCTCAAAATAGTTTGTTAATAGAATTATAATGTGTGTTTTAAATCAATAGTTTTATAACTAATGCGCAATTAATTTATTTTATACATAAAACTTTCTTTGAGTTATTAATCAAGTATGAAGTAATCATTGACGTATTTATTTATTTTTATTTTTCTGTATTTGTTTGATATATTAAGTCTACCGGAAAGTTCTGTCCGTTTTTAGAATAAAACAAAAGAATAGATTTTTCATACCTCGAATAAACTGTACTGAATAATATAATTACTATCACTATGAATTACTTCTGGCCTGTGTGATGGCAATTTGTATATCCCATTTTTAAAAAAAATGTCTTATCTCTAGAGGCCAAAAATTGAACCAGTGCTTGTCTGATATCTTCTTCGTTCTTGAATTTTTTGCCCTTCAAAAAATTTTGTAAGAGCAGAAACAATTGATAATCGGAAGGTGCTGGGTCCAGGGAGTATGGTGGTTGCGACAGAATTTACCAGCCTAGCTCTGCGACTTTTTGACGAGTCCCCAAAGCAGCATGTGGCCTAGCATTGTCATGAAACAGTATGATGTCCTTCCTTTTGAACATCGAAGGTCTCTTTTCTTAGAGTGCAGTTTTTAATTTATCCAATTGCTGACAGTACCTCTCCGAATTTAGCCTTTCGTTTGGTTTCAACAGCTCAAAATGTATTGGTCCTCGAATGTCCCACCATATACACAACATTCTTTAGTTCAGACTCAACTTCGGTTTAGAGGTGGAGGGGGCAGGTTTTCCGGGTTCACAATATACCCTTTTCCTTATGATGTTTTCATAGGTAATTAATCTTTCATCCCCAGTTATGGTTCTGTCCAAGAAGGGTTCGATTTGTTGCGTGCAAGCAGAGATGTGCATATATATGATGTGATTTGATCATTCAAATTCTTCTCGGTTAACTTATGCGGCACCCATCTCGAATACTTCACACAAACCCTAGTTTCCGAATATGATCCTAAATGGTTTGTTGAGCTGTATCAAGCCTATCCGCAACCCCCGATGTTGTCAAAAAAGGATTTTGTTCTAACATGATCTGGACAGTATCGTCGTCGATCAAAGATGGTCGCCCAGAGTGTGGCTTATCAGAAAGCTCGAAATCACCTACTAGGAATTTTTCGAACCATCTTCTGCATGTTCTATTAGAAACAGTACCTTCACCAAACACTTTCAATAAATTTCTAGAACGCTTCAGTAGCATTTCTTCCTTCTTGGAATTCGTACAAAATACAGAGGCGTAAATGCACTTCTTCAACAGTCATGGGTAAACGATCACGTCTCACTTTATACTAACATGAATCATCTATGTTTTAGTTCATTTGCTAGGTCAGTATGTATAAATTCAAAGGTAAAAAGAGAGCGCTAAATATGCGTCAAAAATATGCGCATACTTGTTGAAACAGATTGTAACCGGAACGGACAGAACTTTTCGCGGTAGACCTAATATATATATATATATATATATATATATATAATATTACTGAACTCAGTGGCGCAACAACCAATGGGGGCCAAGGCCTTCTGTACCTATCTCAGTTTACGTGACCCTAGGCGCTGGGGTGCATCTGGAGATGTTTCGGTCAAGGGATCAGTCTGACGTGAAACTCCTCAATGTATATATAGTTATATATGTAGGTTGTCCCAGGATTATTGGGACATACTTTAAGGAGGGTAGGGAGCATCACAAGGATTCAGATTTACATAAAAACGCTTGATCTGAAACGTTATTGGAAAGTAGTATGACGGGTACAACAGATGAAGAGACACAAAATTGAACTATTTTTGGTCATCTTAAATATTTATTTGTCAAAGACATTACATATACTGTGGTATGCGATCTGTGAAAGTGCCAAAAATGTTCCAAGTTTCCTCCATTGTTCGCGATGCTTGCGTTACACTATCGGACAAAGGATTGGCGGACTCGTGCGCTGGTACTTGGATTCCTTTGAAAGGCATCCAACACATTTTGTTCTATGCTGGGACTTTGATTCGTTCTTGGTCCATACTCATTATTCCTATTACCTCTTAATGATCATTACTTACACAAATTATGATGCAAGTTAATAAATATCTGGTGATACGCTAAATCTCTTTGTGGGTATCTATCGCTAATCAAGCTTTCTACTGCTGGTAGTTTTCCTTCTGCCAATCCATAATTCAAGTACATATTTACTATCTCGGTGTCTGTAAAACATTCCATACTCTTCTGAAGGGGGATGACAGTTCAAATGACTGTGATAATGCAGTCCGCTTCCGAATATTAGTTTGCGATGTAAATCTGAAGCCTTGTGAAGTTCTCTACCTCCCCCATAAAGTTTGTTCCAATAATCCTGGGACTAACTGTACACACACACACACACACACACACACACACACACACACACACACACACATATATATATATATATATATATATATATATATAATCTTTCAAATACATATGTGAACTTATAATTACTGCAACCGTCACTACCATGTTTCGAAAAAGATTCGTTGCTCCAATTATCACACCTGACTTCGGAATGGAAGCAGGCATCTCCATTTTTGCACACGGTGTCGTATTCTGTGCAATATCTTACGCCACATTCTTTTGAAAGAATGTATTATAGAAGTAATAAAAGAATTATTATAAATGTTGTTAAACATTTACAAGCGAAATTTTTATCATATCGTTAACGCTGCGACTTATATTTGCTTCGTCCATGTCAAATTTTTAGTGGCCGCTGCTCTGTTTCTATGTTATTCTACATATAAAATTGCGTTTCATACTTGAGTCATAGTGAACTCGTCTTAGTATTATTCCTGATGTATTTGATGTTTAGGTGATTAAACGAATATGCGTATAAAGAAAAGAATTGTAAATACGAGAAGACAACGATATTTAGGATAAATCATCGATTCAAGTGTCCAGAATGGACTTGTACATTTTTCCTTTTGAAAGTGGCCGAAACTCAATGTCCCCCATCCATCCAACAAATCTGATGCCTTCGATTCTACACTTCAAACGATATTCAGTAGCATTAACACAGGAAAAATAGTGCAGCTAGATTCGAAAAAAATACTATATATATAGTATTTTTTCGAATGTAGCTGTAGTTAAAAAGAAGTACAGAGAGACGAATTGATAAAAAAAAACTATCCCATTTATCTTTTTTTTTTAATTAATTCCCAAAATCATTTTTATTTTACTGTCTGAAGTATAACATTTTTTTTCCTGAAAATTCAAGAGTTACTCGACGTTATTGCAATATAATTGTTTTCCCCCCATTCTTTGATCTTATGCGTGTAGCTGTATAATTTTGTAGGGGTTCGCAAAGTACCATGATCCAAGAAATGGAAATGTGACTAATCTAATTGTATTCATTAACAATGTTTTTAAATACACTTTAAAGTAAGAAAAAGTATAAAAAAAAGAATTTTTAAAAATTCTTTTGTTTACTTGTTTAAATTATAACTACCTTTGAGTAACACAGAGTTGATAAAAAACTCACATATTTTACCGAAGAAAAAAAGATGCTACAAGAGAGAGAAGAGAGGTAGTTTTTCCCCCCAAGTCGTTTCCCCCCCCCCAAAATAAATTTTAAAAATTTTATACAACATGGCTGATAGGAATAACATATCACGATGTAAAGATCAAGCTGAAATTTCTTTGGTAAAAAAGAAAGTCTAGTAAGTGCATCTTTTCATATAATTTCGTTAAGATGTGTTGTCTGCCTAAGTGGTGTGTCGTGTTTTTTTGTTTTGTTTTATCTTATTATTCAGGTTGAATTCATTTAATACATTCCAAATAATTATAGAAAAGTAAAAAAAAAATATTTAACGTTCGTTAACGATTTATTCAGCGATCAGAATAAAATTTAAGTTACACTGCAATTAAAAACTAAACATACTAAAAACGCATGACCACTTTTTATCACTTCTAATGTCATTATTATGAATGAATTTAATTCCTAGCATCTGAGGAAGAATAGTTCATTCATATTTTAAATATGGAACAAGCTTTTTGTTTTCTCAAACAATTTACGTGAGTATTATTGAAACACAATATAAATGTATGATAGCAATATTATTATCATATTCATCAACAGCAAATTTGTAATCTTTTTTTTTAGATAAAATGAATTTCATTTAAATAAATTTTAGAAAATAAATATAATATCCGAAGTTTATATCAAAGTACAAATTAGTGATTATTGTGACTCTTTAATCACTAAAATTATTATTGAAATGTGCCTTTTATTCTCATATATATTTGCTCCAGAACTCTACTGTGAAATTATGCATATTGTTAAAGTTATCTCATAGTGTTCAAACTTGTTAAACGTATTAATGACTTATAATATATGAATATAATGAATATAATATATGAATATATGAAAGTAATGAATTATAACATAGAAAGGGGTGAATTTCCACTGTCTCTTAATTTATCAATGAGAAAATTTTTGCATTATTTCGAGTACATGTTGTTGTTTTTACTGACACCTGTCTGGCGGTGTCAAATCAAGGCCCACTGAATTCATCGTGGCAAGGGGTAGGTGTGTGCCTGTCATTCGCTTTTTTTTTGCTTTGAACACCATGCAGGGGACAATACGATTTGGCTAAGTTTTTTACACGATAGATGGCGACACCACCTATCTCCATGGAACTGGAGTGGAGGGAAATATTCTCTAGCCTCCTGCACCCGTGGTTTCTGTTGCGACCGCCCACAAAACTTTCGAACCCACTGATTTAACAAGCACGTACTCCATGTGTAATAGGAGGGTATTTGGTGGCATCAGGCATCGAACCCAGGCCTTCAGTTCTGGAGTTCGATGCTCTAACCCCTAGACTACCCACGACCCAGTTCGAGTACATACAGGTGGTTATCAAAATAATGGTAACGCCTTATATTTATAAAGAATCTAATAATAATATGATGCAGACCACCTTTGACATGTAATACAGCTTGAATTCCTAGGAATCGAGTCATACTCAAGTGTTGTTTAGTATTTAGAGGAATATTCCCTATTCTTCAGGGAGATATATTGAAAGTTCTACGAAAGATGCCGATGGAGGATACCGATTCCGTATTGAACGCTCTAAAATACGAGGGTGGTCCGAAAAGTACTTAGTCTCACTGGCAGATGGAGCCACTATCGCAACAGAAATACACTATAGTTTAGTACAGTCCTGTAGACGGCTACTGACGAAATTGCAGTCGGATAGGACTTAAAGTTATGTTTTGAGAGCGTGTAAAAGCAAGCGTGTCCGCTGATTTTTAAAAAAATGGAAAAGGGGCAATATTGGACGGTGATTCGATTCTTGTTTTTGAAATTGAAATCACTCAGTGAAATCAAAGAGCGCTTGGATGCAGTGTATGGAGACGCTTTTCCTTCGATGGCAACCGTCAAAAATTGGTTCAATGAATTTCAACGTGGTCGCACGTCTGTTTTTGATGAGCTACGCCCAGGTGCCCCGAAAACAGCAACCGCGGAGTATAACATGGCAAAAAAAAAACGATATCGTTTTGGCAGACCACCGATTGAAGGTGCGCGAGATAGCTGAGATAGTAGGCATCTCAAAAGACCGCGTGGCGCATATCCTAAATGAAATTTTGAGCATGAGAAAATTATCGGCAAGATGGGTGCCGCGTTTGCTCACTCCGGATAACAAACGCAAACGTGTGGCCACTTCAGAACAGTGTTTGGTGCTGTTTCAGCGCAATACGAAGGAGTTTTTGCGTCGTTACGTGACCATCGACGATACATGAATCCACTGGCACACACCAGAGACCAAAGAACAGTCCAAACAGTGAACTTTACCCGGTGAACCTGCTCCGAAGAAGGCGAAGACTGTCCCATCGGCCAGAAAGGTGATGGCCACCGTTTTCTGGGAATCGCAAGGTGTGATATACATTGATTCTGAAGAAGAGAAAACGGTTACAGGGCAGTACTATGTCGAATTATTGGGCTGTTCAAGCAGAATTAAAAAAAAACGACCCCATTTGTCGAAGAAAAAGTGCTCGTCCACCATGACAATGCATCGGCTCACACATCCGCACTCGCCACGGCTAAATTGATCATATTGGGCTACGAATTTCTGCCCCATCCACCGTATTCTCCAGATTTGGCCCCGTGCGACTTCTTTTTGTTTCCCAACTTGAAAAAGTCAGTCACCGCGCAGAAATTTCACTCGAATGAGGAAGTAATCGCCCCACTAAGGCTACTTTGTAGACCTCGAGAAAACTTTTTTCAGGCGGTTTAAAGAAGTTGGAGCATCTCTGGGTCAAGTGTATCGAACTAAAAGGAGATTATATTGAAAAATAAATTGCATTTTTTCCAAAAAAATTTTGTTTTTTCATTTGTAGGCTTCGGGTCACCCTCGTACACCCTAAAATTATATTTAGATCTGGTTACTGCGAAGGCCAAAGTAGGTATTTAACTTCATCCTCGTGTTCATAAAAACATGATTGGATGTCCTCCTGCACGGATAGGTGCATTATCATCCTGGTGATCCATCTCCTGCAGAAAACAAAGTGTTTCTCACAGATGGACCTAGTCAGCTAAAACTTCTCTATACTTCTCCCTAGTGATTCTTACTTACAGAGTTACGATTGGTCCTACAGTAAAACACATCATGGCAGCCCATATCATGACAAATCTACCTCCATGCTTGACAGTTGGAAGGAGACAATGACGATCAGACACTTGGCCAGGTATCCCCAAAACCTGTACCAGTCTTGTTGTAGAGAAAAGTTTGAAAGACGATTGATCAGATCATATTACTTTCCTCCACTTATCAATCGACTAGATTTTGTGAGTGTGGCACCACTGTAGACGACGTTTGGCATTAATATCTGTGACAAGTGGCTTCGTATTTGCTGCTCGTTCATAAATGCCTTGTTTATGAAGATGTCTTCTAAGATTAGTCATTGACTTTGGGTAGTACAGGTGCTGATTGATCTCTGCAGTTGTACGCCTTTTTGGACATTACAGATAGCTTCAGTACCCATCGGTCTCTTTCACTGAGCTCCTCTTTCCGCACATTGTTTTGCTTTTCCGAGATTGTCTTGTCGCGCTGTGTGTGCTGTTATTATTTTAGACACCGTAACTATAGAAATGTCTAAAAGGTGGGATGTTTCGGTCACATTTGTTACAGTAGATGGGTTCCTACAATTTGACATTTTTGAAAAGATGAGATGTCCTACATTTTATGATTTTGAAAATTATCCAAGACTTACAGAACTTCAATAAAGCTACCACATACTTCCAAAATATACACATTTTATTTATAAAAAAAACCTGGTATCTACTATATATATATTATATTTTAATTCTTAAGAAGGGCATTCAAAAATGTAACATTTACTTGCAGTTGTTTCCATTATTTTGGTAACCACCTGTATATATATTAATATCATATATTAACACACAAACTGAAGCACTGAAAAAATTAATATTTTCTCTATTAAACTAGAGAAATACTATATATATGTATATCAAATTTCTTTGTATCTGTTTCGAGTTTACTTGCTTCAATATTTAGGCCTCTAAAATCATCATTAGAGTATGTTCAAAATATCATTGCTTTCTCGAATAACTTCGATTTACAATATAGTACATAAAACTTTTTGAATTCCTCTTGAAATAACAAAATCAGGTTTATTGGATAGCGTATGGGAATAACTTTTCGTTTAAAAAATTCAAAGTTAACTTTTGAAGGGAAAAACTATGTTTTCGTTTGCGTTATAAAATACTGTTATTGCTTCCATAAGCATGGCTTTGTTGTTTAAGGTTTTCCAAACTGTGTGTCAAAGAATTTTTACTCTTACTTAATTTTCTTCATTAATTATGGAGAATCTCCTTGAAAATAATTCATTCTGTTCCCTTTCAAATCCCTTTATGATTACACCGGATATATATTTTATCATTCAAGTAAAACAAAAACCATTAAATGATATAAAATACTTCTTAATATAAACCAACAACACAACTACATTTGAAATATGTAGTTTTTATTTATTTATTTACTTCGGTAAAAAAAAAATGGTGAAAATCAATCCTGAAAAGTAAGCCTAGGTAAATTTAAATTAAATATATTATAATAAGTGTATTCATGTTTGATTTTGAAAAAATTGCTATCACGTAAGTAATCGTATTTTTTTATATATATATTTCAACGTTTTCCAATGACTTTCATTTGTCTACGGGCAGATCGATCCTAGGGTGTCTACCGCCCTAATGTACGAAAAACAAAATGTGCCGCCCCTCTAGAGAATTTTTCATATTTTGACTAATACTTAACTTTAACGTTATAAACTCTTCTACCTTCATAAAAGGGAAAAGTAAAATTATTAATATATATACAGATAGACAGAGAAATTATTTCTTTCCTCTATTTTGTTTTTCTAAATTGTAAGGCTATTATTCAATTGAAAACTTTTAATTTTCCTAAATGTGAATCGAATTCAAACATCCTCAACTAAACTCATTTGCGCAACAGCTCATGAGGACCAAGGCCTATTGTGCCCATCTCAGTTTTCATGATTTTGTAACTTTAAAAACTCCTATGTTTTAGTTAAAATTAACCATATTGGATATTTTTATAAATCAATTTTCTCACCAAACTGAGCTGCTAGTGCCGTTGATAAGCAGGAAAAACTTTTCTATTCCGGTATTGCCGGCTCTGTCTTGAATTTTAATATCAAATGAAGAATGTAGGTAAAGAGTAGACATTAATGGACAATGTACAAACAAAGTGTGCGCTAGCATTATATTTTTGATGTGTAACATCTTTCGTCTCGGTTGCTGGATATTTGTAGGAGTGAATTCGTGAAAAAGGAACCGAAATGTGTAACAGAAAGTCGGGGAAACATGCGCTATTTGATTTGACCAATCAGCGCGCTTCGTGGTGTATCTTCACTACCCTCGCATCGGGGTCCAAATCTAGTAGCCATCAAGCTGCGAGCCTTTTTCTGTTGTTAAATTTAGCATTTCAAAAGATTCGAATTCAAAAACTCGGTTTCGTTTTATTGACTCTAAATCAACTTCGCATATACCAGCAAGTCTTATTAGACTTCATCCAGGATAAACTTGCGATTCTTACGCTCAATTGTAAAGTCTCAGGGCTAGTTGTGTATGAAATATGAGGACAGTGATTTCAGTTGTCGTATACATTTCTTCGAATAAAACGGTTCAAAATATTAAAGATTTCCTGCATTTTGTACTTTTACCAAATACCGAAGGTGGTTCTGTTTTTTAAAAAAAACTATCACTCGCTTCCCATGATTTCGAGTGGTGATTCTAACGTTAACTTTAGTTTACCAGAAGCTGAACAGTTCATAGTTTTTTTGAATAATGAACTCAAGCTCAAAATGAACACAAATCAAAATGTTTCGACAACTAACAGTGGTATTGTTATTGACGCTATTTTTCAACGGTTTTTAAATACTCTGAAATCACAAGTATATGTGTCATATTTTAGTTATAAGCCTATTGTCTCTGCTCTTCCCCAAACTGAACAAGAATAATTATTTTTGGTTAAAATTTTGCATTACTCCTTGTGTTAATTAAATAAAATTTTCATTAAAGATATAATTATTCGATAGAAAATTATTTCCAATCCTACCCGATTCATTTTTTCAGGATTTAAGATACTATTGCGTATTTACCACAATAACATGTCAGATGTTACACATCGTATGCGACTACTGTAAGACTCGTTTATTCCTAAACTATGCTATGCCAGCAGGAAATCGGGACTTTTTTTGATTTTTCAAGAACTATTTAAATTACAGCATGTTTATTCGACTTTTTAAAAGCATTATTTTGAGAAATTCGAAAAAATTATCCTTGTTTGGTAGAACTATGTGCGGCCTACGGCCACCTTTTGTTTTGGCCGCCCGCGTGAGATGCACGGGTTGCACACCTGCTAGGATCGGCCTTGTCTGCGGGACTTTAAAAAAAGGATCTAATGTTTATACATTAGTGAGCTAAAAACTATGAAATTTTCTTTTGAGATATATAAGAAATAAAAACTTAAAAATTGAGGGAAATGTTTCATATTTATATTAGTTTGCTAATTACTTTTGTTTTCATATACTATATTAATTTTACTAATGACCATATAATCTTATACAATATTAATTACTAAATAAAAATACAAGTAATTAAATAGTATATATATATCTGTAAAATGTTTTATAAAATCATAATAGGGCTTTTAAAATTTTCTAGTTTAAATACTTATTCCTTAAAAATTTTAATGTATGCTTTCTAACTACATATAAACGAAAAAAGCCTTATTTGAAATTCTAAAAGAAAAACATTCAAAGTACCATCAAACCAAAAAATATATACAGCATAAATAAAATGAACTTATTCAGCCATTTACAAATAACTTCAAAAAAAATTGGGAAACCATAAAATAAAATATCAAATTCACCCAACGTCTTTCACTCTTTGTGAATGTGGGGAAAATAATTATTTTGCATGAAATTTCTGTTACCCTCAAAACAAAATTTATCTCCCAAAATCTCAACAGTACACATAAAATATAACTAAAATTAAAATAAAAATGTCCATTTCCTTGAACGAGAAAGGTTATCCTCCTCATCCACAGACTCAACAGCCAAAAATAAATCACGGGAATGACATGTATCCAATCGGGAAATATTTAAAACTGGTAGCTTTTTAACATTATTTTTATTTTTTATCATTCCTTATGGTTTCCTCTCTGGGATCTGGCTGGCCCATAAATATATGCAAGACATTCCGACACGACGGCTTCGCGTCAAAACCTTGGAATAAACAGCTAGAGAACGGAGGCAAAGTCTGGGTTGACAGGCATATATTTAAAACTCTGGCCTTCATCTTGATGAAGACGCGAAGGCGCAGAAATACTTTGGCGCCTTCTCCTTCCCATCCTACCCCTCTTCTTCCACTGGAATTTTGATTAGCCCACTCCGAGGAGTTCTCGCCATCTCATGCCTTCAATAAATGAATGTAAATGAAATCAGATTTTAAACTGTCAGCGACACGAGTTTGGATGGCGTGTTACAAGCATGGCGCGTGTCTCTTTCGCTTTTTCCTTATTTTTCACTCTTCCCCTTTTGAATATAAAAGGAAAACAAATGAAAGTATCTCTGGGAGAGATAGATAGGGATATAAGATTTCTCTTTCTATCTCTTTCATTCATTCTAATCGAGAAGAGGAAAGGAAGTATGTGAAAGGGGTCTTCTAAATGTTCGTTTGTGCATTCGTGTCGAAAATTACTTTAATAGCGAGTTGATAATAGGAATCTTCGGGGATCTGCAGCTCTCAATTGCGTATCATTATCTGTTCACCCTGTCTTTAATCACAGTCTTTGAATAGAGAATGAAGAAAAGAAGAGGAGGAAAAAAAGAAAATTACGATGGAAATTTTGCTGATTACTTTCTATTCTAAGTAAAGAGAAACGATTAGAGAAATAGTACTTGTCTAATTCATTTCTTAATATTTTATCTATCTGAATGATTTCAGATATTTAAATCAAGTAATATATCGTTTGAATAAGCGTCATGTTATTTTTCATTTTTTATTTCATCTCTAATTGGAAGCCATAGTAAAATTTCAGTTGTGGTTGTTGAACCATCCTTTCGAAGATTGTTTACTTCATATACTGAAGTATCTCTATAATACGTCATAAGTGCTTTGAAATTAACAAAAGTGTTCATGAGACGCACCATTATAACCCTGTTCATTGTTTTTTTCATTCAATGAACTGCTTTAATGGAACTTATTTAATTTCGATGTAGCATACATGCAATGTTCCTTCATTCTTTAATGAATCGAGAATGAAATATATTGTAGTGTATGCGTTGTCTTCGATGAATGAAAGTGTAAATATGTCTTTACTTATAATAAGTGAATCAATAATAACATTTGGTCGTAAATTTCCTTTTTAACTTATAACCCAGCGTGTAACGCGCACTTTTGACTCAAAAAGTAACATCAGAATTTATAAGGTGCGCGTTATAGAAATAAAAATAAAAATAAAGATATGAGCGTTAGAAAAACTAAACTTCTACATATATTAAAATACTGTTTATTTAAAAGAAATGAGACACCCGTATCTTAAGAACTTAAGGCGCTGTAGTTGTAGCAGTATACTATTTTTTCAAAAGCCTGCTATAATACCTCGAATAAATGACTTCAAAACATAAGAGCTTTGTTTACGTACATTTCAGATTTTTTTGTAAAGTGAGAGGGTGCGCTTTATACGGTGAATGTACCTAAAAATTAAAAAAATGCAGCTTGAAAGTAAAGTTGGGCCTTATAGGCCGGTGCGCGCTATACGCTATATTTTACGGTAATTGCCATTTTACATGTATCTCATGTATGAAGTAGTTCATTGATTATTAATATCATCTTATTAAAAAGATAGGTTTTACTGCTATTGGGCCCAATAGTTACTAAATAACAATTCTTAATATGGATATATGTCAAATATTCCAGTTAATAGAGAAACATATTCATGCTTTTTTCACAAATATTTTTACTTATCACTCATTACATTCAAAATACTTAGAAGCTCCCTTAATGTTTAAATAACGAAAAATGATTAAATGTGAGTAAATCTAAACTTTTTAAATAAGAACTATTATTGACAAGTAGTTTATTCGTCATAACAGAATAGGAGATTATTTTCACGCTTCATTATTTGTTAAATTTCTATAATAAACATTTTTGGAAGTTGAAATATGCAATGAAGCAATGAAGAACAAATCTTAAAGTAAATAATGTGTTTGAAATCAAAGAGGTTAAATAAGGAATTCCAAAGTTAAGCGATGTTAAAATAAATAATTATTTGCTTGTTATTTTTTCATAAGAAAATATATAAATTTAGAAATTTAAAAATGATCTAAAAAATAAAGAATCAAATTTAATTTCAGTATGTTACAAATAAATAATATGATACGTATGCACACATTTACGTTCAACAGGTAATTCCAAGAAATGTATCTAAACCTAAATAAGAGAAGCAAACAATACAATTGTACATATACATGCATGCTTGTAATAAATGCCAGGAATTTATGAATTGCGTTAGCCAAATTTAATATATTTTGCGATCTATACTTAAAATATCACGGCTATTTATATATGTTTAGTACATGAAAACGCTATGGCGTGAAGAATCGTAAATGTTAAAGAAGTTAATTCAATGACGATACCAAGAAAAGTTGGTAAATTTTTGGAATAACTTAAGCACAAGTTTAACGACGCATTAAAAAAACGAATGCATTTCTTGGAGCATAATGAATACGCTCGGAGTCTCAAATGATCTATTGACAGTATCTATCACAGCTAATTTAAGTGAATCCGATACACAAGGCATATATAGACATATATGAATAGCGTGTGTATTTACACAATGGACTAAATTCATGTGACGTCATAATCATATGATAATTTTAAACCACGTGTTTTTAGCCAATCAAGTTCAAAAACACATGTGACGTCATAGTCACGATGAATGCAATTAACTATTTTCAGCAAATCAGTTCATGCACTTCGTTGTTGCCAAATTACGCTTTTTACAGAAACTTTTTTTAAAAAAAAATTAATATTTGTCATTTTATTTAAAAGTACATGCATAAAACAAGACTTTTCTTTTCTTTAATTTTAAAATCATTTTGCAGAAATTTCTTCTTATAACTCTTAAGCATTTTTAACCAACTATGCAATTTGAAATTTTACCTAAGTTTTACAAATAGAATAAAAAGTACGAGCTAGTTTATTGTCCGTTTTGAATTCAATGTAGAACACGTGTTTATATTATCATGTGACCGTGTCATGAATTTAGTACATTAGTTTTATTTTGTGTGGACTACTTTTCTTTCCCATCATATTGGAACCACTATAATATACCCAGCACATTTATTTTGTGTATCCATAACGTAACCTAAATATGAATTCCTTGGTAAAACAGTTATACAATCGTTTCCTGTTTGCTTTATATTGAACAGGATAAAACTTTAGGAAAACATCTTTAGTTTCAATGGGAAATACATTCGTAAATCAACGATTCTGATCACAAATGAAATCATCCAACGTGAATTGAATCTGGCGTACATTCTATAATAACCGAAAAATATTTTGCTTTTTCCCCCAAAGTCTTAAATTTTCTCTTTTATTGAGTTAGCTAGTGGCGCAATAATTTCTTTTTGAAAAAGAATGTCAACGGTAATGAAGCATGTAACTATATTTTTTCTACTAGAATTCACTTGGGATTTCCCGTTTCCATTTGAAGAAAACAATTGGCATGCGTTAAGGAAAGACAAGCTTCTAAATCAGAAGTCCTAAAACTTTTTAATCGCGTTCCCCTAAAACGAAAATAATTATTAATTGTACCACTTATAATACGTAGGGGAGGTCAGAAATCCAAAATTAATATTTTATTTTAAGCGATATGCATATGTTTAAATTTAATTGCAAGTCGACGTTTTTAAAATTAATATTTTAATGTTTGCAATGTGTTTTCTTGAACATTCGGAGATTATTTCTTGCGTCTTCGAGCGCATGCGCTTTAGAGGCTAATTTAGACGTTACGCTTGTTAGCCGCTAATGAAACCAAACATATTGAGAGAACTTCATACTCGTTTGATTTATAATCACAAGTGATCGTCAACCTAATGCTTTGGTGTACCTCCATGTAGAATTTTCGGCAGCCTCTGGGGCAGCCACTTTAGAGTTTACTGCTCTATATGAGCTTGAATTTTGAGGAGGACGGTCACTCAATGGGTTTGACCTCATAAGCATATGAAAGCTCTACGGGGCGGGCAAAGCTAACCTTGACTACCATAGATCATATTAACCCCTTCATAACCGATTAAAAGTAACGCAATTCGTTCTCCCATTGCCGCCATTTTTCACATAGGCATGCATATGCGGTGTAGTGAGAGGGGGGGAGGGAGAGAAAGTGGCATAAATATGCAAATTTTCTCTGAAATAAGTAAATCCTTTGTAAGCACTGTCAAATTCATTTTATTGTATTCCAAAGCCTTCAGAATAGTTTTGCTGATAGCAGCCCCCCCCCTAAAAGTCGTATTTGGGAATGATTTATATTAAGGGGTAGTTGACGCAGCAGGTGAGCGAGACATGTAGATCGGCAGTTGCTTTGGAGCGAAGGAATTAAAGGAAGTTTTTAAATATGATACATTATAAGTGTGCATATAAATATAATTATCTTGGAAATTTAAATAGTGAATCTAAGTAATTTTGTATGACTCGAATTTAAATAAATAATAATTTCTATTATATTTAAGATTTTTTGAAATTTAATAATGTTTTCCTTTTCTATTTTCAGGATTTTCTATTTTTATACGCTCTGTTCACGATATTATCGAGGTTTAGATGGAGTTCACCATGACACTCAAGGACGCTGTGATTAAGCCTCATTTGTTTAATGAGCTTCTCTTGAATGTGTTGATACATATACATATATATAATAGTCATTTTGACTGGTGCATTCCTTGGAAAAAAACAAATACACCATACATGAGATGTATAGAAGTTTAACTGTACATATGGAAGCATAGATACTTAAAAGTTTTATTTATGCCGTGTATATTATGTTTCTGTAGTATATAGATGTTTCAAAAAATTAATAAATTGTTATTATTTTTAGTTTTTGCTCCTCTTTTATACATTTTACATTAAAAAAGAAATAATTAAAAATAAATATTTAAAAAAATTCTTTTTTTGAAAATGCAATCCGAATTAAATTACAATATATATTTCGGATATTTGAGTTTTGGTTTTCCAAATTGATCAGAGTGACATAGAAATTTATTTTATTCTGTAACATATATAACTGAAAATTTTAAATATGAATTTGGCAAGTAATAGAAATGAGCGAAAAATAATGCAGAAGAAATTTCGCTATATGTGATCCCCTTTACAAAAGAAAAGAAATTATATTATTATATTTATCATTTCGAGTATATATTGATATCATTCAGTTAAGATTAATCATTATATATAGGCCAGCATTTTTTGAACATGTGCGTTTTAGCATATTTAAAAATTTTGAGCTTTGCGATATTATGTCAATATGTTATAGGATCAAAATAAATAATGCTTTTTGTACGAAATAAAAACCGTCTTTTACATTGATATCAATAATTTGACTTCAAAATGGGGAGTACTTGAATTTACTTGTTATATTTACTTGAACAAGATGCATATTTTCTAAATTTTGTGTAACTAATTTGAACGCACATAATTCATAAAACCATATAGTGCAAGCATACAAACTTTTGACACTTCTTTGTTTATTTTAAATTTTCGTACATACTTTTTCATGTATTCTATTAATCTACTCTATTTTATGTACATTTTATTCTTTCATATGCTTTGTATAAAGTATATAATGATATTATTTATACAAGTTATAATATATGTTAGTATATTCATAACGTATACTTATAGCATTGCAGATACTTTCTGTAATTCAGAAATAATGCAATGAGATATAATTTTTTGGTTAAAGTGCAGAATATAGGGC
Organism: Trichonephila clavata; assembly: GCA_019973975.1. NCBI lineage: Eukaryota > Metazoa > Arthropoda > Arachnida > Araneae > Nephilidae > Trichonephila > Trichonephila clavata. Next base: position 170,668 of record BMAO01034061.1, read on the forward strand.
CCTTTGTGAAAGTCAATTTTTTGGGGAAGAAAATCGGTCGCTAAGCAATTTAAATTAGCGATATTTGTTCCGAGAATTCGCAGAGTGTTATTTTGCAATGAAAATTGAGAAATGTTAATGAGAGAAATAAAATCATAATAAAAAATTGCTTAAATATTTTTTTAGACATTTGTTTGGTGACTGATTAAGGTCGCAAATCAATTTACTTCTCCAGGGGGGGGGGGGCATATTTCTACACTTTAACCAATTTTCAATTTAGATACAACTGATAATGAAACATCTTATAAGATTGCAACTACAAACACATAAATGCATAAAATAAAACAGACTATCACGCACAAAAGGAGGGAAGGATGTAAAAGAATCAAAAATTAAGCTTTATAGATTATCCTGAATTTAGTTTTATTGACAAATCAATGCTTTACATTGCAAGTGAATAAAAATTGAAATATGAGTGAAACTGTCGAATTGGCCACTGGTCGCCAAATTATGAAAAAACGCTAATTTGGCGCGTTTTTGCGTGTTGTGTTTTGAAGTAGCAACCCTACTACTAACCTACTACTAAACCTCCGACTTCTCCCTCACTGATACAAAAATCAAAAGGGTTACCAGATTTGGCGAGTAAACACGGTTAAAGTGTAGTATAGGGGACCTTGGCAATGCCAATTACTTTTGGCGACCATAATCGATCGGCAAGCTACTTCACTTAGCGATAGGTGTCCGGAAGCTGGAATGAATATGTTATCTCACCATAACATCTATATAAAAATCGCCAAATTCAAAGCCCCCCCCCCTATACTACACTTGAGCCGAAAACACTTGGCGAGATAAGTGGCCGATTCAACAATTCAACCGAAATATGTGCTTTTAAGTAGTTCCGCGTTCGAGGATTATGCTATCAGCCTCAAAGAGCAAAATAATTCTTCAGGAGAGATGAAATTTATTGTCGAAAACCAATCCTTGAAAATACAGGACACAGAAGAAAATATCGCAAAAGGAATCCCAGAAGGTCTTCACACCTTCTACACCGATCAGACATAAATATAGACATAAATATTAGTGTCTAGAAATACGTATTACTAATGTATTCGGAAACAATCACTCATTCTACTGAACTGCTGAAGTAATCACTAATCGTTAGTCTACACTTCAACGGTCAAGACAATACCAACTAGTTTCGGTGAGTGACTAATTATTTATAGTCTAATAGTCTATTACTGCACGGATTTTTTTTCGAAAAATCCGCTTACGTCATAGATCGGGATTTCTCCAGTAATATCCAGAATCACCTATATGATCGTCAACTCGCCAAAAATAATCACCGACATGGTTGCCATTTTGCCAACTGGGTTGCTAAAAATTATGCCAACTGTGCCGCCAAAAATTGTGTCAACGGCTTAGCCAAAAAATGTGCCGACTGTGTCACCAAAAATGGTGCCATCTTTGCTCTCTTGCCAACATTTCGCCAAGTTTCCATTGAAAAACCCTTATAATGTAAGGAATGGCGTTGGTTGCGAATATTACAATTTTAACATAAAATAAACACAACTTAAAGTAATATTAACATATAACACATCCCAATTTTATTTATTTACACTATTTTAAGCATCCATTACACAAAATTCGTAACAATAGGTATACAATACAATATTAATAATACTAAATAATAAATTGAATTATTATACATGTTATGCATATACGAATACTATACAGCATCTGTTTTAAATTTGACTTAATCATAAACGTAACCATTGTTAACACGCACGCTATGCCTCCAAGATAAAAGACACCATCATTGAAACATAGCTCTTGCATTTCATGCCGCCACAGCTAATATTCTAAATCCGGCAGACAATTATAAATGACAAAAGGGATTAATGATCAAACAACAATGGGCTTGAAAGTAGCTTATCTCAGTACCAATTGTTGCAGTGAAATCACGTGTCTATTATGTGTTTATTTTAATCCAACAAATGAACTTCGAATTTCCATTGTTGAATCCCTTTCTCTCTGATTTCAAGTATAGAAAGTATACAATGGGGATGACTGAGAGCTATTGTAAACGTGAAGTAAATATATTTTAGGCTTCCACAGTTATTCATTATCTTCCTTGCACTCCATTTGGTAGCAATGTACATTTTTCAGAACGTAATTAAGTTGTTGTAACCTTTATTACTTAATTAGCTGCATTATATGAAATATAACAGCTTATATAATCATTTTTTAAATAGACTTAATACGATTCCATTGTTGAATCTGCTGGCAATGAAACTAAAGTCGTTTTAAGGACTAAATTTTAAATATATTTAGCATTTGTAGTTTAAAGTTTTAAAGTAAATAAACACTTTACAAATAATTTAGATTGTATAAATATTCACCCTTTTTCAAAAATTTACATTTTATTTACCGAATTCTGGCTGATTTAGTAATAGAAGAGTAGTTCTATTATATCTTTTGAAACCGAATTTAGCAAAATTTGAAAATAAATTATATAGTTTTATAATCAAGTGAGAAACATACTATTGTATAATTGAAACAGTACCGGCATTTGGTAGCTGTCTGTAATGAAACATATCCAAAGATAACGGGTCAGGAAAGCTGAATGAGATTATATAATAGATTCACCATAAATAACAGAAGCCTTACATAAAGCGCATGTCTACCTTTTCTGCATTCGAATACTGTTTCATTTTTGCAGACGATTAGAAGTCGAATTAAAAAATCTGAAAACGAGGAATTGAAGAACATTTTTGAAAAGAAATATTCCACTCAGCTGAGACTTGGTTTTGGAGGGGATTATTAAAAAAAGTGAGTTTATATAGAATAGTTGCTGTTATTTAATTCTAATCAAATAATCAAAATTATAAATCATAATTTATAATAATAAATAATTAGTTTATCAAAATAAGCAGCATTAAAAACAGTTTCTTTAAGAAAACATTTATACGTATATTTACATAATATGCAGATTGTTGTTGTCACTAGACATCTCACTCGCCCTTAGATTTTGAAAGTCTGAAGCTGATGCCATTTCACAACTAAAAATGGAGTACTAATTTGAGTGAAATATTATATTCAAATCTCTATCACTCAGTCATATTCTGCCATTTATTACTAAAACAAACAACTAATTTAGAACGAGACAAATGAGCGTGTAACGTTTGAAACAGTGCAAAAGCCAGAAGGACGCGTAGCCAGAAGCACATCCGTAACGTTGAGGGATAGATAAGAATGAATGAATTCAGCACGTTCGTAACGCACAAAAGCAGTGTTTCTCAAACTTTCAATATTTGCGACCCAATTTTCAATCATAATTTTCATCCCCCCCCCCCATTATGCTATAGCAATGTATTGAATGCAATAATAATGTACTTTGACACTAAAGCTACAAAACGACCTTAATTATAAACCATACAAATTATTAAGATAACTATTTTGTGTACTACTTTGAATACAATTTTGTATGTGATAAGCCCATGGGAGATTCAATTGTAATTATTAAATTTGTTCTTAACTTATTATTGATAAATTAGCTGGTAAATTCATTGTGCAGTATTGATACATTTATAAGTGTGTTACTTGTACATCAGTGTAAATGTGTATTTTATATTTTATTATGTCAACTGTATTTAGTTTTGCTACCTATAAGTACATTAATATTTTTTTAAAAAATAATATTTTATTTTCGACTTTTCAGTATGCTCGCGTACCCCATGTAGGGTTAAAATGCCTCCCTAGGGGGTACACTCTAAATTAGCCCATTGTAATCCTTCTTTTCTAAAAACATTGTTAAGGAATTCATGCAATTTTTACTAAATCATACAGCAATCATATCAATACAGAGATAAAAAAATAACTGTTATATTTTTTTTTCATACTAGTGAATCATAAGTAATAACATTTAATTTACTCCAGAAAATATTTGTTCAAACTATTTTGGATTATTTCCTCTCTTACGAGTAAACATAGTAGATGGGTAGTAGATACCATTCTTCGCGAGGGTGAATTGAAAAATAAACAATAGAAATTGAAAGATAAAGAAATTTCCAATGAATTAATTTTAAGTGAATTGCAAATCAAGCAAAACTAAAATAAAAGCATATCTTTGCTCAACAAAATCATACCTGTCATCATATTTGTAGGTCTGATACTTGATTTTTTTTACATATATTAATGCAAATGGGGCTGTAATTAATCAAAAATGCGAGTTTTAAGGCATTAACATTTATTGCGACTGTTTTGCGCCTTGGTTTCTATGCAAGAGATTTTCCAAATGTGGATGTGCGGTGGGAGAGGCGATCGCAGCGCCAACAACCTATAGCAACCCCGTAACCTCTTTGTGGGTCGACTTTTGAAAAACCCCTTCGTAACTGATCTCTGCTTAGCAAAAGTAACATCTTTTCCTAATTTCAAAGCAGTTTAGTCTATGAAAGGTAATTTTTTAAATATAAAACACTCTCGTAGAACAATGTTTGGAGTGCATTTTCGCAAAACCTCTTTCGTAGCGGATCACTACTTCATGAAAGTAACATGCCTGCTAAATTTGAAGTATGTAGGTCTAACAGTTTAAAAAAGGTAACATTTATGTATGTATAACGCCCCTTTAACCCCTCACAATCCACCTTGAGGGTCTATTTTTGTAAAATCTCTCTTACAGGAGATCTCTTCTCCATTACAGGAACATATCTGACAAATTTCCAGTATGTAGAAATTTCCAGTATGCAAATTACATGATTCGCTCCCCAGAGCTACCGTTTTCACGCACGCACGCGTATTTATTAGATGTACTTTTAAAAAGAAAAGGCATAAATAAATATATCCACCATAAACATTGTCAAGGTTATTGTATTGCATAAAAGACTTTCAAAATAGTTTAAATTATAGCAGCGCAAAGCAATGGATCGTACTTCGGTAAAGCATACCACGGACTTGTGGCTGGCACGTGATAAGTTTGAGTTTAATGTAGCTGAAGATCCGCTTTGTAGAGGGGATCGATGCAGATTAAATCTATAGAGGCTCAATGTTCTCCCGTTGTGATAGTAAGAGAAAGAAGTGCTACCGCAGGTGTGGTCCTCGTCGCTTGACCGAGGTTCAAAATTACGAAATCCATCGCCAATAGCCCTCGTATAGCTTTATAGTGTAATGTGCAACACTAAAAAACTTTCATTCTCACTGTCGGAAAGGTATAGTATATACCCGCGACGGTTAAGTGGTTAAAAGAATATTCGTTGAAACAACTAATATTTTTATAATTAAAAAAAACAACTAAAAATGGTACTTTAAATGCATAAAATTAATTTATATATATATATATATATATATATATATTATGTTACCCTACCGTGAGACTAACTCGGGTGAGGCTTAGCTTTGATACAGTTCTCATATTTTTCGATACTGTAGACAAGGCGATTTCTTCCCATTTTATTTTCCAAGTCTTTGATACTAGTTGAGGTTCATGACGGTAATGTCTACTAAATAAATGAAAATGGTAATGTTAATAATCGTAATAATATCGATATAACTGTAGTAGATATAACCCGAAATCATAATTACAATTAGCAACTTTAAGATGTATATTATCAACATTAGCAGATATAATTAAAAATTATCAATTGCAGAAAATGTAAATAAGATTATCAATATTAATATAAATGTTCTATTATCATTAAAATAGATGCAATTAGTTCAACATAGTGTCTCACAACATTATTGTCTTATCCCTCTCTGTATATAAAAATTTTCGTGACTGTCTAATAAATTTATTACGTATTATCACAACAATGCCAACGTTGACGATAACTCGCCAAGTTGGCAACCCTGATTGCACATGTGTCGTACGCCCTAAACTGCCAACCATGTGCTTCGTTTCGTATAATACGGTTGGGATTGTACTTAAGAGCCGGCCAAGAACACATTTTGCAAAGAAAGGAGCAAATAAATAAAACTACGCTATGCACATGTAAATTGCAGTTTTACAATTAGATAAATGTGAGTAGGAACAGTTGTATAATTTGTGTAATGGGGGTTGGTCCACCGTTAGGTGGACAGGAGGTGCCCCCTAGTTATATGAAAATAAATATTATTAATGCTATAGGTAGCTTTGATATCAGAGATATTTACCACATCAGTGCTCAAGAAGATATCTTATTAAATAGTAAATGTAATATTTTGGATAAGCCGATTGGCTGGCGTAGTTGTATGCTCAGGTTGGGGGTTAATGCCTATATCGGTGGATCTTCATGATACAAAAATCTACAGCATCCATGTTGTATGATTATGCTACATATTAAATATCAATTGAGTGCCTGTTTGGCTTAGGTGCTCTCGGCAAAATTAAACTTCTAGCTCGGTTTTGCATCGTCAGAACTCTGGTGCCTCACTCTGGGAAGGATACAGGGCGTCAAAACCCCTTGCGGCCATTGGTATATCACCCATATGATGCCGCATTAAAAAGAGGTTCCAGCTCCAGGAGAATGTACTGGGTCTGCAATATTGAAATGCCAAACCGCAATGCCATGAAAAATAACAAAACAAAAAAAAAACACATTTTGGAAATTTAAATCAAGGTAAAAAAATAATGAAAATTAATAAAAGTCAAAGTTATACTCAGGATACAAAACGAAAAGAAAGTTTTCTTAGCCTGTTCAATAAGGATTTTATGAAAAAAAATCTCTAAACTGTAAATGCAGTGTAAAATGCTCTAAACTGTAAATGGTGAAATGCAATGCTCTGTGAAATTAATCGTGGGCAAAAGCCAGATTTCCATAAAAATGTGCGAAATAAAAATTACATGAAAGATATCTTTACAGATTGGGACACGTAGTCAACACAAAGTACATCATTAAATTTGGGCATTTAACAACGTAGACAACATCATAACCAAAATTAGCGTGTAGCACTTTTGTTCGACCTCCAACGGATCATACAAAATACATTAATTGAATATAAATCGCAATTATTTGAATGAAGAAAACAAACAACTATTGACTTTATCTTTAAAATAACGCATTCCTGGTAATATTTTTTTTAAAAATTTTATTTCCCTAGATACAAATAGCACAGCTGATAGGATAACATTTACATTTAATTTTACTAATGGAACCTTTGATTCACTTAATTTAAAAGTACCGCCTTCTTTAGACTATTAATGTAAATTGTATAGTCTGATTCTAATGAAAGGGCTAATTGAGTGTAAGAGTATCAATAAACTTACCCAACATAAACATAGTTAGACCTTTACGTCTGAAGTACTGCCTTCTTTCAATAATTTCATGATTTATATATAAATTGCTCAAACAAACCTTTGTTGGACGTAAATCACAAATGTGTGTGTCACCATAGATATCGGCTTTTATTTCCAAAATACCACATTTTTTATAACACTTATTTTATTGACCGGGCACTAATTTCAAAGCTGAATGGATGAAATCTACATTTAATTTAACCAATGGTACCCTAGATCACTTTACATTTTGAAAGTACCACTATCTTAGAACAATAATTAAATTTTATTGCTTAGATTCAAATATAACCTCTGATTGGTTGAAAGTCTATGTAAATTTAACCTATGAAAAAAAGTTTATCCTTTCTTTTTTTAAAGTACGGCCTTCTTTAAATAAATGAATAATTTTACTGCTGTAACTGCTCAAACAAGCATTTGTGGGTGGCAGGTCACAATTATTTTATTCAATATCATCTGTTGACTTTTATTTTTAAAATAAAAGTCAATAATTCAATTTTATTGCTTAGATTCTGATGACAGAGCTGATTGGATGTAAACCATAACTGATTTAACCTATATTATCATAGTTAGGCATTTGTATTAAAAGTCAACCTTCTTTTTAGGATTTAATAATTTTATTGCTGAAATTTTACAACAAAACATTGATAGAATATTAATTGCATTATTTCATTCAATGTTATCGTAGATTGGTTTTATCTTTAAAGTACTGTCTTTGCTTGGTTAAATTTAATTGGCCCGATTCTAATAAAATCGCTGATTGGACGAAAGTTTCGATTGATTTAACCAATGTAATCATAGTTCGGCCTCTATTTTTAAAGTACTGCATTCTCTTATTGTTCATATTCAAATCTAAATTCTCATTGGATGTAAGGCACACTTATTTTAACCAATAGTGTCATTGGTTGACTTTTATTTTTAAACATACCTCCTTTTTTTCATAAAATTTTTTTTATTAGTGTGTTCTAATAAAAGCTCTGATTGGAGATACATGGTACAGTTAATTTAACCAATGTAAGCACAGTTCGACTTTCAAACTTTAAACACCGCCTTCTTTCGAGGAGTGACTAATTTATTTTTCAGATTCTAATGAATGTGACCAGTGGATATTAGTCATAACCTTTTAACCAATGTTGCTTTTCTAACGTGAAGTTTTTACATCTTGAATCAACCGATTGGAGTGGTTGGCAATTTTAAGTGTTTTAATGATGATGTTGCAATATTTGCGACCCAATTTTTGAAGTGAAAACTTCTTTAGCGGCGTTGGGCACTTTTTGGTAGGGGAAAATCTTATGAGTTCGCATCACCGACATGTTCTGACTAGCGCATGCGCAGTCTGCTGTTCGCCTTACACACTTTTTGGATGGGTGAAATCTCGTGCGTTCGCGTCACCGACATGCTTATAGCAGTATATACGTAGCTATACAGCTGACGTATAGTGCTGTGTATATCTTATAAGTGAAGTTGAATGGATTTAGTGAAAAGTTCAATGTGTATATATTGTGCATTGCTCGTTGCGATTCCGAGAATGGGCAATACATGTTTATGGTTGCCGTTTATATTTCGCCTGGAAAATCTATGAGACAGATACAACCATTTTTATTCAAAAATTTGATGATTTATACAAAAGAAGGCTCTGAAATACTCGAAAAAAGATTTGGCGAAAAATATGATAATGTACCGATGATTTTAAGTGGAGACTTCAACATTAACTTTGCAGATGATAAAAATCTACCACTCATTGAATTTCTAAATGAAACAATTAATTTAAATATGTCCAATGATCGAAAACTCAGTACTACAAAATATAAAACGACGATCGATGCGGTTTTTAAGCGATACTTAGATAAATCTGAATCAAACATTTTCCTTTCTTACTTCAGTGACCATAAGCCTATTGTATCTTTTTTAGAACAAATTGAAAGTACAAAAAGTCTAAGTATTGTTGAAATTAATGATGACAATGATGCAAACAATTAAAATAATTTTAAAAATCAAGTACATTGAAATTTAAGTAAATACAAATACTATCCATAAATATGATTGTATATTAATTGTTATTTCAATTGAATTGTAATTATATTTCGTCATGATCTTGTACAGCCCGTTATATATTTGAATAATAAAAAAATATATAAACATGCATTTAGTTGTTGCTCGGAGTGTCAATAGATGTGAAAACCAGATTGAAGTTGATAATTTTAATTCAAACATTATGAAATTTCAAATTTTAATACTAAAAGTTCTAAGTTTTCACTTCTATCGGCAGTTTCTATAACTGCCAATTTTGTTTTTTATTATTATATTCACCGCGCCCCTCGCCCCATATATTAACAATATATTGAAAGAAATAATGTGTTCTTTGAAGATAAAGCTGCAATAAACCTTTAATTCTAAACTGTACAAATTATTAACAAAAGTATCAGAATTTGCATACGTTATTTTTAAGTAAATTATTTTAAGCATCACGTTATTTTACATGTCTACATTTATAAGCATACTAGCTGGAGTACCCGTTCTAAGTAAGGGTGAATTGAAAAATTAAATAACACAGAATGAAAGATAAAGAAGTTTTTAATCAGTTAATTTTACTTGAATTGCAAACTAAACTAAAAAAAGATTTCTACACATCTCATCTGAACAAGAAAATCATATTTGTTAAGTTGTAAGTCTGTAGATCTAATAGATGATAAATAGGATTTGTTTTTTATTTATAACGCCCCGTAACTCTCTTGTGGGTACATTTTTAAAAACGCCTTCCTAAGCGGATCTCTGCTGAGCAAAAGTAACACGTTGTAACAAATTTTTTGTAATGATCGCTTAATGATTTATATCTAGATGTGTAATACTTTAATGTTACTTTCTGTTGTACTCATTTTATGTTCAAATTGTAATATTCGCAAGCAAGCCGTCTCTTACATTATAATGGTGATTCAATGGAAACAAAGAAATGTTGGCGGTAGAGCCAAGATAGCATCATTTTTGGCAAACATGTTGGCAACTTGGCGATAGATTGAACGGTGCTGAAGTTGATATACTGTAGCACCAACTGGTGGGTAGCTGCAACAAAGAGAATAGCACAAAAACCTTCTCCACAAAATATACATATACAGGCCAATTTTCATGGCGATCGTTTGAATGATGTTGGAGTGAAGCGAGGTGATACATATATACAAGCACTCATTTATATAGTACATCTTGAGATTATATCAGTGTATAAATGCGTATTTTATTTTTATAATGTCTGAATGTTTTTTGCTTTGCTTCCTACAGTAAATTAATAATTTTTTTTAAATGATCTGTTATTTTCGACTTTTCGATAAGCTCTCTCCTTACATGTAGGGTTATCACGCACTCCTAGGGGCAGGGCGCCCTACAGTTTGAAAATCGTTGATCTATGGTTTAGCATGGTTAGTAAATGACATATTTCAGAATCTTAATAATGTCTAAATATAAATATATATCTAGCGAGTATAAATATACTCATAAAATGTCATAAGTATGTGAAATAAAATGATATTTTAAGCGTAATAAACATTTAGTAAAAGCATTTATAGTTTATCCTATAATATTATCATATTACTGTGGGCTGTTTTTATTTGTTGTGAGCATTCATATGATTAAAACATTTGTATATGCTTTAAGATGAGTTTCGTAAACGTATCACTTTCTCTTGAAACTTGAGAAAGAAATTGATATATTTTTATTCTAGGAAAACGAAGAGTGAAATTTAGATCAGAATAGAAAAAATACTTATAGCATTCTGAATCCTGCCAAAACAAGTTTGCTAGAGGAGCGGAGCTATAAAATATATTTTTGTCACTTATAAGTGCATTTTTTTTTCTTTTTACTGTGTTGAAAATGTCTGAAAGTTTTCCTCGAAAAGAGTTTTTTGGTATAATAACGACAAGAATTTCGAGAACGTCTTGACACATTTATATCAAGAAACATTCATTTTAATATATATGCTGAACTCATAATCCGGATATTTCTACAATTGATATTTCAGCTATATAATATCGAAGGGGAAAAATTCTGTTTGTATGTAAACCTAAAAAAGCGTCTTTGTAAGCATTCTTTAGTGCTAAAGGTTTACTAAAAAACTTAAAGAAACCACACTCTAATAAAAATTAATAATACCTGAAAATATAATATGAACTCTTTATGAAACTTATTCAGTTCCCCGGAATAAATAAATTAAAATTAAAAGGAATGAAAAAATATCATAACAAACCAAGTATTTAAAAACAAATCGTTTTATGCAAAATGTAATTAGTTTTCCCTCCCTTTAATAATTATTCTATTTTACAAGCATAATTGCCTATAATGTATTTTTCTAATACTTTTTGTTTGATTAGTTCAGAAAATGTTACATGCAGAGTGATAAAAATTAGTTAAGCGATTTTTTACGTTAAAAACTTTCGAAATGTGAAATAAAATTAACTCATTTAAAGTCAGAATAGTAGGAATATATCGAAATGTTATTCATAAAGGGGTAAAGTAAGAATTTGGGGTTGGGAAATCCTTCATGCCATCCTAGAACATGAAAGGGTAATGTGCTTTGTGTCTCGAATATTATTAGCTTTTTTTCCTTCGCTGAAAAGACTGTTACAGGTATCATTTACATTGACACGCTACATAAGTTTCTTATGCCAGTCATCAAAGAAAATTGCCAGATTACTATTTTCAACAGGACGGCGTGCCTTATCACTATCACAGTGACGTTACATCTTACTTCAATGTTGAAGTACCCAGGAACGAGTCCGCTGATGAGCTGGCTGGAGGGCGTGGTGTTCTCCCTGACCCCAGTTACTCTGACTTGAGCCATTCTGAATTCCATTCCCTCCACAGAGCTAAAATGAATCTAATTCGGCGAAACCCTCCTGCGCTCACCACTGGTACGCAGCTAAGGGTCCTGGCCTATCTCAATAGTGCAAGAGATCTAGGGCCCTTCAGGCAGCCTTGTCGCGCTTTAGAAGCGGTCACCTGCGTGGTATGACCTTTGTGCAGGAAGTAAAGTCTTTCTTTTCCAGTCCCTGCTTCTCCTGCTCATGGGGCATTTCCCTGGACAGTTATTTGGAGATTAAGACATGATTTGTGACATTCTTATGCGGAGAGGACAAATGGACTTGGCGTAGGCTTTCATACTCCAAGGGAATTGGAAACAACTATAACACATGTTGAAGTACCAGTTTGGATTGGTCTCTCATGGAGGTTTATTTAGAAACCACCATAATCATCAGACCTTTCGCGTCTGGTTTCAATGCATAGGATTTTGTAAAGAATCAAGTGTAACTCTAAAATTTCTTGCATCCATTCCTGAACTCAAATCAAGATTTTACGCTGCAATAAATTTGATCGATGGAAACATGTTGACAAACTTGTAGCATAGAACTGATTTACAGATTGGACATTTACATTGTAACGAAAGGAAGTCACATCAAACATTTGCGATAGTGGTAAACTTGAACGATTTATCTATCTTACAGCAATATGTATTTCAATTTTTATCCTGTAAGTTTCATGCAATAAATCATTCTTTTTGACCAAATAATTTGTAGACATCTTGCATTTCATTAAATATGCTTAATTATTTCTCACATTTTTGTACCTACTGTGGTATCCTCCCGCATATTGTACGATATATTTTTGAATCAAACATATATTTTTTTCTTTTTTCTACATTATAAAATAACTATTTTCAAAGAAAAAAAATAATGCGACTGCTTAGATAAAATGCTCGTTTTCCCCAAATCAAAATATATATCACAGTTAGTATCTCAAATAGTAACTAGAATTTTAGCATATTATTTTTCTTGAATAAAAACATTTACAGAAGTATTTCAAAGGAAAAAAATAATTCACCAGATGCATCTGTCTAGACCAAATGTCATAACTCTATCTTCGAACAAATACGAAAGCAAATTATTTCCTCTGATGTTTGTCCAAGCGCAAAGTTAATTCAAAACGATGGGACAAAAACATTTAATTTTGATTTCAATCTTACAAATGTCATAAGATTTCTCAACAAACCAGAAGAACTTTTCGATAAAATATGTTACCTGATCGAAAAACTCGATATCATTTACTTTCTTAAAAATATATATCGCTATTTCAAATAAAACCATCCTTTCTATTCGTGAAACGAAACATTTTATCTATCTATCTTATGAATTATGCATGCTCTTAAGTTTACCTACAACTTTCTTGTCCCAAACTTTTAAGCCATTTCTTTATCATAACCGACCCGAAATGCTTTAAATGTCTCCCCCATATATCTCAACTGCGTGAGGCTCTAGGGAAAGTGCAGGGGGTTCAGTGCTGAATTTCAAATTGAAAAACCAGGAAAATTATATGAAAGGGGAATATGACATTGTTAGAATACGAAATATTCATTTAGTTTGAGATTCGTCTGAGAATAAATCTATTTTGGGTATTTTTTTTTCCAGTCCAAAGTTCAAAAGTTTTATTAATATTCTGTCTAGTTTAATTAAATTTTCTTAACGTATTACGTAGTTTGTTTTAGAAGTAAAATATCTCGTGGGTGAGTTTGTTTTGTTTCCTCCCACACGTATGTGCACAGGCGATATATATTATCAGTTAAAATTATTTAACGAACTGAAATAAGATCGATTAATTTATTGTTAATTTATGCTGCACAACGAAGCTACACTAAGGCTATTATAGGAAGCCTTTTTAGGTTTGGCGAACGAAAATAAGCTCTTAAAATTTTTTGGTATCATTATAAACTTACGCATTATTTTAATAATTCATTGAATCAAAAACTGATAACTACTTATTTTATAAGGGAAACAAATTTGATTTTAAGGTGTCCGACTTCGTTCGAAACCGGGATTTTTCAAATGCATACGAACAAAATTTTTTTTTAATATTAAAGTCACTTATATCAGAATACACGTATGAAATTGTTTTATTACTATTAAAATTGATTTAAATGCAATATTTTAGCAAAAAATTAACATAAAATTATGTGTTTTCAAAATATTCTTCTTTTATGGAAATTGCTTCTGTAAAAATAACATTTCCCCTATATATATATAGCTCAGACCTCTGTACAGAGCCTGAACTAGGATTTTTGAAATATATAACTTCGAAGTGAATTTATCCATATTTTTAATACATCAAAATGGAGAAATTTTAACAGAAAAACACTGATAATTATTTCACACAATTGGTAGTACCTCTGAAAATAATGTGAATTTTTCAAAAGTCGTAGTTCAGGCACTTTGGAGAAATCTTAGCTATCTATATATATAAGCAAAATATTATTATTATAGAAGCATTTTTCATAAAAGGAGAATGTTTTGAAAAAAGGTAATTCTAAGTTCATTTTTTGCCAAAATATTGCATTCAAATATTTTTTTATTGTAATAATATTTTTAAAACAGTTTTATACGTGTATTCTAATCTAAGTGACACTAAATACTAAAATAAATATTCGTTTCTACGCTTTTACAAAATCACGGTTGCGCGAACGTAGTCGGATACCTTAAAATCGTCTTCAAGTATACCTAAAAATAAAGATATTTAATCCAAATATCAAACTTGTTAAATTTTGCTTTACTCAGTAGTATACATAAGGTTCAATCCCATATCAGGTTTTTAAAATTTTTTTGCAAGTAGATATACTTTGGCGCTTTTATCTACGCACATTTTAGATTATAATCCCCTCCCCTTATAAAATAGGTGTGTATACTCCGATGGCTTTAACTAGTTATGGGGGGAAAATTCAAATACTAACAAAACGAAGGAACAGTAGAAAATGCGGTGCATGTTTCAAGTGCAGTTGCAGAAAATATTTTTCTGTAGTGAGCCCATTTTTAGCTCGAAATACCAAACCGAGACATGAAACTTAGATTAATGTGATATGCCGAAACCTCGAAAGAGCTATATTAATTCATTTATTATGTCAGTGCTTCACAAACTTTCATCATTTGCAACAAAATCTATTGAATTCAATAATGTACTTGAAGCTACAATACGAATTTAATTATAAACCGTAAAAATTATCAAGATAAGTAATAAATTATGTATATAATAATTATGTACATAAGTAACCTATGGGATCTCTAGTAATTATTAAACTTCTTTTTAACTTAGTAATGATAAATTAATTACGGGCTACAATGAAAAAAAAATACAAGAGCTGTGACAACTGAACGTAATGTGTTTTTTGGGGCTGATTTCAGAAATTCTAATGAAAATTTTCCATCACGCCCCTTTTCTTTAAAGAAAAATTAATTTTACTAGTATTTTTATGCACGTTTAACAAATTGCTTTCATCTTTGAATTTCTTACTTTCGCGGCTGACCTACATTCAACCTTGGTGAATTACACAGAATACCATTCTGTGACATCTCCAAGTTTTCCTTCCTCCCTGTCAGTCACAATATCTCTCAACCAATGGCGTCGCACGAACTTGGTTTCAATTTTTCTTTCATGTGTGTGCGCTGATACAGCGTAAGTGGGAGCTTCATCGCAGAAGTACCTTTAACGGCTTTTTTTGTGTGTGTTTCGTGAAACATGGCTTTGAGTTTAAGATGTTATGAAAATTTGCCCGATGACTTTTGTTACATATGCGGCGAATATATTTAATTAAAAATCGCATGAGAAGCATTACAGACTTTGTAAGACGACTTTTTCTTGCGTATTTTGGCATTATCTCAGAGTCCAAGACAGATAGATCATGGGTTCCTCATAAAGTCAGTGTAAAGTGCCTCAACGATCTATGCTTCTTGCTCAAAGGAAAGAAGAATGCTTTATGATTTGGAATTCTATGACATGGAGAGAGCCTAAAACAACTTTGGTGATTGCTACTTATGTTACTGGCGTATCCGTGAGTATAATCATAAAAATCAAAAGCTAATATCTTATCCTGATAATATTCCATTAGTCATAGGTTCAGCTCCTCATAGACCTAATGTGCCAGTGCCTTTGCCTCTAACTGGATTGCATATATATATTCTCCTCAGTGTCTTCAGATTCGGATCATCTATAAATTCAAGGCTCTAATACCAAATATAAGCCCTCTGGAGTCTATTCACCTGAGTCTTTACCTTGGGTTGAATTTAATAGTCTAACTAGAAATCTGAGCCTAACGAAAAATGCACCTGAACTAAGGGGCCCCAGATTGAAAGAAAAAGCTTATTAGTCAAGGCAACCTCTTTTTGCTGGTATAGGAATAGAGAAAAGGAATTTGTTATGTACTTTGAGGAAGATCAGAACCTTCTCTATTGTTCACAAGTTCCCGGATTGATGAGCATATTTAACATCACCTATACGATAAAGATGAGAATGCAGTCTGTTTATATATTCATAAAAAAACCCCTAAAAGCTGTCTTCTTTCATCACGGAATCTAGTACGTGTCTGTACCAGTTGGACATTATGTGCTTTTAAAAGAACACTATAAGACTTTGGCTTTCGTCCTCTACAAAATAAAGTATACCAATCACGGCTGGATCATTTTCGGCGATCTGAAAGTTATCACCAAACTTCTTGGTCAACAAGGAGGATATACAAAGATCCCATATTTTATTTGTGAGTGGGGCAGCCTTGATAAGGCTCAGAATTGGGTCAAAGCAGAATGATCGAAAAGTCAAAACTTTAAACCAGGCACGAAGAATGTGATTCGGAACAGCTTGGCTGAGCCAAACAAAGTATTGATACCCCTTCTTGTGTAATGAAGCAGTTAGTGGAAGTTATTTTAAAAGATGGTGAGATTGTTTCAAATACATGCTTAAAAAAATGTCCAGTTTTATCCGAAGCCAAGTTGAAAGAGGTAGCTTTGTTCATCCAAATATCCGCAAGCTTATGAATGATAACGAATTAGAGACTTGCATGTTAGCAAATGAAAAAGAAGCATGGGTTGCTTTCAAGGATGTCGTCAGAAGGTTTCTTGGAAATTACAAGGATCCTGACCATAAAAGAATTGTTATAGATATGCTGGAGAAATTCCAAAAGTTAAGTTGCTTAATGAGTGGGAAAATACATTTCCTTCAC
This sequence comes from Trichonephila clavata, assembly GCA_019973975.1. NCBI lineage: Eukaryota > Metazoa > Arthropoda > Arachnida > Araneae > Nephilidae > Trichonephila > Trichonephila clavata. The sequence continues at coordinate 187,932 of BMAO01034061.1, forward strand.
TCACATGAGGACACTTCCCCCAAAATTCAGGATTAGTCAGTGAAGAGCAGGGGGAAAGTTTTCCCCAAGATATCAAAGGTAAGAGCACAAATATCAAGGAAGATGGGAAGATGGGGCAAAAAAAAAATGCAAGCTGAGTATTGCTGGATGTTAACAAGACATAGGCCTGAGATTAAAAAAATAAAAGTAGAACGTGAAAAGGAAGGTTTAAAGGAAATATAGTACGTGCCTAAAAAGAAACTTTGTTTTATTTTCTTCCGCATTTTAAAATATGCTTCAAACTTTTACGTACACATGCATAATCATTGCTTTTCTTGGTTAATAGTGTATTATTATGTAAACAAAAACAAATTAAAATAGTGTGTTGGAATTTTTTTTTAGAAACTACACCATATATAATTGGATGTAAAATGTTTAAACCTCTAGGCACAATTTCTCTTTTTTCTCACAACCAAAGATATCCTGTGAAGTGTAAAAACAATGGTTTTTATCTAAATGTGTTAAGAAATTAATTTGTCTCACCAAGAACTTACATAGATTCATTCAACTGGATAAAAACTACTGTTGCCTAATTGCGCACCTTAAATTTTTCGAGATAATTCCTTTTCCCATGAGGTTTTAGCAAAAAAATATCGATATCTATTTTACAAAAAATCCTGACGTGATTGGGAACAAATGGAGATCAATTTGAAATCCACACTACATAATATACAAATCACTGAAATTTTTTTTGTATTTTTACAAAATAATTTTGTAGCCCTGTGTTATCTAATACAATAACAGTTCTGATATATTTATACGCATATTATACAATTGTACATGTTTTCATGTTGTTTCATAATTAGTGTGTCCAATTTTAAAAGCATATGATAATTTATGGTAAATTTTAATTGCTTTGTTACCAGTTTTATTTTAAAAATAAAACGTTTAAATTACCAATTTACCTTTTTTTATTAGTGGGAGTTAATTGTGGCTACGAAATTATATCCTCAAACCAAGAACAAAATTTTAAAGCTTTCGATGTCTGTTTGCTCAAATTCTGTTATAAATAAAACATTTAACAATCATAAAAGATATTTTTCTAATGGATTACTATCTAAACTTCGAAAGAAATAAAAGTTGGCTGGAAATCAAAAGCTTCAGAAAAAATATGTGAACGAAAGGAAGTCCTTGGGGAAAAAGAAAAAAAAAGTCGAAAATACTTATCACTGTAGCAAATTCTTTGACTCAAAGAACTTTAGCAATGAAACTACAAGTATCGCAATTGCCAATTTGTCGTCAGAAAAAGAAAACTGGCTATACAAAAGTGAATAAACCAGTCTGTCATCAAATTTCTGCAAATACCGTAAAAAAGGAAGAAATTGTACTTTCCCTCTATATTTAATGTTACGCAAAGGTAATTACAAAACATGGATAACTTCGATGACGCACTGCTTCCTCTGTCACCTACAAGCGGCCAAACGAAGGTAAAATATATTTCATGGGGAAACCGTCGCAAAGACGCAGGGGTGTTTCGCAAAAGAAAAGTTGGCCATCAGGTGTTGCGGTAGGGATGGGATTGTTTTTACACGGCTTAACAAAACCTTTTTTTGTTGAACCAAAAATTCAAATTAATGCTTAATACTATCAGAATTAAGTTTTGAAGTTCATGATCAAAGAAATTAAACGTCTTTATCCTCCAGGAAGTTATTTTTTTTCACCAAGATTCTGTACTCAAGTGTTACTTAAAAAAAGTCTATTATAAAATAGCGTGATGATAAAAACAAAGTTTTGTTTCTCTTCTAAAAAAACCATTATCCCTTCATTATTCTGCGTGCAATTATATTTTATGAGAATACTTAAAAGAACAATTAAATAGACGTAATGTAAGGACACTTCAAGGGCTTCAAAAATTAATCAAAGAAAAAGTTGGAAAAATACCCCTAAAGATTGTAGAAAAAGCTATTTTATAACTTGGCCTAAACGATTACGTAAAATCTACAATGCTAAAGAAAACCCCTTTGAAAATTTCGCGTAAATAACTTGATTCAATAAAAACTTAAGATGCTCTAAAATTGGTTATATTTTTTTTTATTATGGCAGAATGTATTTTGTTTTGCTACATTTCATTAAATTAATAATTTTTTTGATTAAACTTTTATTTTCGACTTCTCAAACTGTGCGACTCACAGTTTGAGAAGCACTGTGTTATCTTCTAAAAGTTTGCACTAGAGTTTTTGTAGTTATTTTAAAACAACTAATTAATGACTTTAGTGAAAAGTCGTAAGAATCCTTCATTATTTGATTGGAAATATTCAGTATCTTTCACAAATTAAAATTCATTCTCTCATTTTTGTTCATTAATTGTACCATATCACAATTTTTAATTAAATTTAGATGGAATAAGCCAAGACCTTTGCAAATATTTTTCTCTCATTCTACTCACTGCAAATTAACAGTTTTAGACTGTTAAGGTACCAAAAATGAAGGGTCCTGATGAGAGAAATGCGTGATCACATATGTGTGATCATGGTCCTAAAAGGGTTAACTCTTACCTAGCTAAACACTAGTATCAGGTAATTTCAATGACTTCAACCGGCCTACTGTAAGTCTTTTGTCTTCTTGCCCATCTAGTAGACTGTCAACGATTCAGCACTATATATCCCCTCCAATGGGTATACGACCTTACTAATCCCCGTTTTGTTATGCAAATTTAGTGAACGGATTCGAATTATTTATTTCCTTGATTTCATTCGAAAAATTTCATTGTTCGACTAAAAGATTTTTTCCTGCTACGATTCATATTTTTATGTTTTGTGTGTTCATCTTTATTTCATATTTTAAGTCCTTAGAAATTCTAACTATATGTTATTGTTATATTGCACACAGAGGAATATAAACACACATACATATACATATACATATATCCAGAGTTTGAAGGTAATTTCGATTCTGTTGACAGAGCAATGGGATACGAAAAAATACTTATTAATTGTAATACCTTTAATTTCATCATTAGATTAGTTATACAAGAAAATTACTTGCAATGTATTGATAATTATTATGAACAAAAAGAGGTTCACTACATTTGGTGGTCCAAAGAGAATAATTTTTTCAGCAGACATACATTTATACTTTCTAGAAAAAAAAGCTATTCAGACAAAACTTTTTTGAAACATTTTAATATTATTTCTTTTAGAAAAAAATACCTATTAAAAAAAAAAACGAACTAAAATTGTTTATCAAGACTATCTCGATTTCAGTCAGGCCAACAATAAAAATAATCAAGCTAATTGTTAGATATAAATGTAGTATCAATATAAATGTAGTTTAGTATGGATTAACATTTAAGACATGAGAGCCGATTGATCAAAACTTCAGTATTGTAAAAGTAATTCGGAGGGAAAGTACGAGTATTATGTATTTATCAATTTTCTGAAACGTATTTAGAAACAAAATACCACGTAACTAAACCCCATTTTCACATAATTCAGAAAGAATTTAAAAAATAAATAAATAAAGCTGTAAATATCATAAAACACTACTTAGAAAAAAAACTGTGATTCCTTTTATTTATTTATTGTGTGAAGAAATCCTAAAAATTGTATAGATTAATTGTTCTTTTAAGATAAATATAAGCGACTTTTATCAATAAATACCATAAAACTATTTATAGCTATATGGAGTTTTTCTCTATATAAATATCCTTGCAAGATATAATGACATAGCAAGCAAAGTTTGAGCGAAGTCTGCAACAGCAGGTGATAACGGTTGCCAGAGAAGCTAAGGAACATTGGGAAATGGAACGCGAAGCGTTTCTCCATCTCATATCGTAAGGTATTTGCGGCTTTAGATGGAGAGGCTTGGATTGAGAGGAAGCTTCCTGATTGGTGGACTGGAAGGAGCAAGGGGGTGTGGCTATGGAGACTGCTTCACAGACATCCAAGGTTAAAAGAGTTTTTTCATGCGAGCGGACGAGAGACACGTCTGCTATTGGTCGAAAGTGGTCAGTGAGTAAGCATTCAATTGGCTGCCCTGAAGCTATGGAGCCTAAAAAATGGAAGGCATTTAAAGCGTGCCTGTGTGGGTTGCAGTAAGAGAAATTGAGCTAAAATAAGTTAAGAAAATAAAATTAACTAATAATAAAATTTAGAAGAAATCATTCGCCCCACTTGGTGAATGACGTAATTAATTATTAGGCGGATTATAAGAGTCCAGTAGAATTCTTCTGGGTCTCTTGGTATTAGCATCAGGGCTCTAATTTTCTAGATTGATAATATTTAGGTTACTTGAGTTTTGCAGATTATCAAAAAAATTAATTGCCAAATATTGAATGCACATTTTTTTAAAAAAATTGATTACTATATAAATATCTTAAATTTTAGTATATCTATTAACTCTAGTGATGTCCTAATTAATGCATTTTGTGCATTTTCTAAAATGGTTGTATAAGCATTAGCTGCGTAAACCCACACAGGACAAGCATACGTTAGGATGGGCCACACAACAGCAGTGTAAAGAAGTACCTTAACCGTTGTCAGAGATAGTGAAGGGTTTTATAGGACGTGGATAGAGAGTTATATAGGCCGCGCGCGAAGATATCATGCACACCCTTTGATGATGCCACTTGCTGTGATGCATTACACTAGTCGACTATTCAGGTACGGCTACAGCTATTCATGTCGCCTTTTCCATTTAACGGTAATTATGAGTACGGTTGGCAACAAATAGATATTTTGATTAAAATTCGGTAGAATAATTGAACTTACTTTTTTAAACTATGATAGGTATCAGCCTCCTTTTCTTTTGAACTGTTGTTGATAAAATATAATTTAAAAGCTGAAGCTGGTTATTACATAATAAGTGACTTTTATGCTGACTGTTTGTCATAATCCTCATAACATGCTCTGTTTTAGCGAACCAGAGTTTCAAACGAAATTTTGAAGGCCATGTTAAAAGAACGTTTTCGGAAAGGTAAGATGTTTAAGTTTTAGTATAGTTTCCGTAAAAGATCAATTTTTTAGTTATAGAAAAATAATTAATTTTTAAAAAAAATTATTGTCTGAAAAAAGAATAAAAATGATTGGTGTAAAATGTTTATAGAAAGTAGGTTTGGTAAAATTGCCATTGAATCAAGCGTTTCTGTAAAAGTAGAGATTATTCAAAACATTTTATTAAAAATAGTATACAATGTGGGAATTATTCAAATTTTTTAGAGAAATATTTGATTTTAATAATAGACTAGCTTTCATGGCCCGGCGTTGCACGGGCTTATACCGAGGGTATAACTTAATCCCCATGTTAATTTCTTCCTTTTATTCTAACGCCAACACTTTTGTGGGGTTTCACGCGTACGATGTGAGTGCATGTCCCGTGAGTGCGTGTCATGGCTTTGTTGCTTAACATTTTCAATTCTCTTCACAAATTCTCGATCCTAGTACCACTGAAGACCCGCAGTGTAGGGGAGCGATGCACGTAAAATCTGTCGAGAGCTCAAACGTCCTCCCGTTGGTGTGGTGTGGTAGTTAGGAGAGGGGGTGCCAGCTCAGGTGTCGTCCGCGTCACTTGACGATGGTTCAAAATTACGTGGACCGTCCCCAAAAGGCCTCGTGTAGCTGAACAGTATGACGTTAATATTCACTCAATCTTCACAAATTCAGCACTTCCAATATTATTTTCCGAAATTACTTTGATTTCTTTGTTTCTTTCCTCTCCGCTTAGCCCGGCGTTGCACGGGCTTTTACCGAGTGAATAACTTCACCCTCATGGAAATTTCGTGTTTCCCTCAGGCCGATAGCACCTGTGTGTGTGTGTGTGTGTGTGTGTGCGTGCGATGTGAGTGATTTCTTTAACAATGTCATAAAAACTCACTTTTTCGAAATTTGTTCTTGCGTTGGTGTGGTGTGGTAATTATTAAAGATGGATGAAAGCTCATGTGTCGTCCTCGTCACTTGAGCATGGTTGAAAATTTCAAGGTCTGTCACCAAAAACCCTCGAATAGGCAAACAGTGCGAATTTAAAAATCACCCACTCACTTTCCAATTCTTTCCTTTGCCTGAGTGAATAATTTCATCCCCATGGAAATTTCGTGTTTTTCCCTCAGGCCGATAGCACTTGTGTGTGTGTGTGTAAGCGCGCGATGTGAGTGATTTCTTTAACTATGTCATAAAAACTCCCTTTTTCGAAATTTGTTCTTGCGTTGGTGTGGTGTAGTAATTATTAAAGATGGGTGAAAGCTCAGGTGTCGTCCTCGTCACTTGAGAATGGTTGAAAATTTCGAGGTCCGTCACCAAAAATTCTCGAATAGGCAAACAGGGTGAATTTTAAAATCACCCACTCACTTCAACGATATTGATTCATATGAGAAAAACTCATAAAATATGCAAAACATCATTGTTTTGTAAAAAAAAAAAGTTGTTTTTTTCCTATAAAATTCTTTTTTTTTTTTGGCATTTTATTTTTTTAATCATTGATTCTAAATGATCAATGACTTTTTTAAAAATCATTTTCATTTAAATGCATCGATATTTATTCATTTTAGAAGAAATCATAAAATAGGCAAAGTATTATTATTTTGAAAAAAAAAATCCGCATCTTGACAAATAAATGATGTTTGGTATTTAATTTATTCAATCACTGATATTAAAAGAGCAAAGTATGAATCTTTTTAGTTCAGATGGTTTATTTATCATAGTTATAAGAAATCCTTATACGTAACGATTGAAAAATTTCGATTAATGATTTACAGAAAACAATTCTTTTTTACTTAAAAAAATGTATATTTAAAGCAACAAAGAAAACGTTCTGATATAATATATTACGAAAAACAAAGCATATTCATTATTTTAACAATAATTATTTTCTTAGAGCTAAAAATAATACAAAGGGTTTGTGTGTATGTGTGGTATTTTCATTTGCCAATGAATCGTTATATACTGGTAGCTAAAGTATAGTCCAGAAAACTATAATCTATCGTTTTATCCAGAAAAAAACAGATTATACAGTGTTGTCATTACATAATTAATCTAGTAATAAATAACGGAAAAAATATTGCAACATCAAGTTTGACCTTGGCCACTGAGCGTTAAACAGAGGGGAAAAAAATAATAATAATGATTCTCGCGCATGCGCAATGTCTTTAAAGTTTTCATTATTTTTTATGGCTCAATTTTTAATTGAAAATTCCAAGTGTTCACATATTGATTAGAAACAACAATAATTTTTGAAGAAAAAATATTACAAAAATAATGCTTATATTATTTCTCGCAAAAACTTTATTTTACGAAAATCACAAAAAAAATCTTAAAAATCCGTAATTTTTAAGCAAAATCGACACACGGGAAAAAATTTAATGCAATTTTTTTTTCATTGAAGAAATTATTAAATGATTGATTTAAGTACTTTGAGTGTTTTATTACAATTCGTTCAAAAAAGTTTTCGGTTTTTTATTTTTTAAATCACTGATTCTGAAAGTTTTAAAAATCATTTTTATATAAACGCAACGATATTGATTCATATGAGAAAAAATCATAAAATATGCAAAACAGCATTGTTTTGTAAAAAAAAAAAAAAAGTTGTTTTTTTTCTATAAAATTCTTTAAAGAAAGATAGTTTTTTCCCGGAAACGAAACTGCAGCATTTTTAAAAATAGTTGTATGCTGAAAAAAGAACAGAAAGTATAAATTTTTCAAATAACAAAATTTCACTACTATTTTAATTCTTGAAGTAAAATTGTGAGAACTTTTTGAAATATTCGACACGGGGGAAAAAAGTTTCATGCAATTACGCGTTATTTTAAAGTAAACTATAAGTTTTATGAAAGAGAACAAAAATTTCGATACTGATAAATATTTTAAATGAATCTCAGAAATGCATTGAATGCATTTTAATTTAAAAAAAATATATTAATTTAAATCCATTATGAATAAATACTAATAAAAAAAATTCTACAGATAGCTCTTGAAACGTTTGGATATTTGAAGAAGAAAAAAATAATTTACGGGTGGGAAAAATAAGCAGAAATGAACAAAATCGAATTGTTGAAAAAGATAGAAATTACTTTGAATGATTAAAAATAAAAAAAAAACCTTTTTGATGAAAAAAAAAATTAAAAGTACATTAAAATAACAGAGGATCATGTTAAAATAAGTATTTATCAGTAAAATTAATTTACGTGGGAAAAATTAGCAGAAATGAAAAAAAAAGAGATCCCAGCGATTCGAACTCGCAAAGACACGATCTGCTTTACGGTGTAAATGAAGCGAAGCGCGCTTACCGACTGTGCTACCGCGACCCGTAGCGAAAATTGAAAATAGGCAACAATAATGAATGGGAGGACGAAAAAATAATTTTTTCACTCACATTTTTTTTTTCCCTTGCCAAAGTTACTGATTTCCCCCTGTTTAAGGCAAAATTTTTTTAGTGTAACCCTTAGTTAGATGCAGTGAAAAGCGGAACCGGTCAAAAGTCATTGGCGCAAAGCTAATTTTCGACGCCAATGTTTGGCTAAATGTAAAATCGCGTATTTTGAATTATTTTAAAGATCATTACCTTCATTTTAAGGGCATAATTTTTACGTTAATGCTCTCAAACATCACCAACTATTTGCAAAAATAACGTACTTTGAAATAAAAAATGTACAAAGTACTACTTTTTAATTTATTTCTCAGAAAAACATAAGTTTACGAAAATCACAATTTTTTTTTTTAAATCCGTAATTTTGAAGCAATTTTTTCAATCTTCGTATATGTTACGGATAATATTACTGTACACATGGAAAAAAGGTTTTGTGAGATTATCTTCATAAATGACGAAGTTATTTAATGTGAAGTAAAAATTAAGACTACTTTTTAAAAATTCTTTAAAAAAAAGTTTTGGGAATTTTATTTTTTAAATGAATGGATCTAAAAGAGAAAGGCTTGAAGTTAATTAGTGTAGAATATCGATTTAATAACACGAAAAGTAATGTATGGCGACGCAATGTCCAGTAGGAGAAAAAAATTAATACAAGTATGAAAAGATCGACCGGCGGGTTTCTGCGAGGCGTACACCCTCCTTCGCTTTGACCACGCACGGTAGTGCTGCAGTTATAGTCTTGAGTGTAGCGGGAGCTCTGCGCACTCCGCCACAAGCGCAGTTAACCAATGTTTGGTGTAAAATGGCGTATTTTAAATTATTTTAAAAATCATTACCTTCATTTTAAGGGCATAATTTTTACGTTAATGCTCTCAAACATCACCAACTATTTGCAAAAATTACGTACTTTGAAATAAAAAATGTACAAATTACTACTTTTTAATTTATTTCTCAGAAAAACATAAGTTTACGAAAATCACAATTTTTTTTTTAAAATCCGTAATTTTGAAGCAATTTTTTCAATCTTCGTATATGTTACGAATAATATTACTGTACACACGGAAAAAAGATTTGTGAGATTATCTTCATAAATGACGAAGTTATTCAATGTGAAGTAAAAATTAAGACTACTTTTTAAAAATTCTTTAAAAAAAAAGTTTTGGGAATTTTATTTTTTAAATGAATGGATCTAAAAGAGAAAGGCTTGAAGTTAATTAGTGTAGAATATCGATTTAATAACACGAAAAGTAATTCATACCCAACGATTTAGAAATAATTTTCATAAAAACGCATCAGTTTTAACACTATTTTAAAAAATTCGAAAAAAATAGAAAATATCGTTATTTTACAAAAAAAATTATACCGTGTCGTGGCGAAATAAATGATCTTTCCGATTCTGTAATTATTTTTTGTCTAATTTCGACACCGAAAATTAGATGACAATTTTAATATGGTAGAAAACGTAAGATTACCGCTCGGCCGAAACGGAAGGGAAGTTCCGCCAAGTAAACAACCGGCAGGAGTAAAACAATTAGGCGTTTTAAGGTTTTTAATTAATATCTTTTTAACTAATTACAATATCGGAATATAAATAGGCAATACGGCTTCCCGGAAAATTCCCGATCTTTTGGCACTTTCCGCGATTTTCTGCGTGGTGCTGTTCGTGAGAAGATAGACGCACATAGATACGTTTGTTTACCTTCGAATTTTAATAGTGTAGACTAGCTTTCATGGCCCGGCGTTGCACGGGCTTATACCGAGGGTATAACTTAATACCCATGTTAATTTCTTCCTTTTATTCTAACGCCAACACTTTTGTGGGGTTTCACGCGTACGATGTGAGTGCATGTCCCGTGAGTGCGTGTCATGGCTTTGTTGCTTAACATTTTCCCTTCTCTTCGCAAATTCTCGATCCTAGTACCACTGAAGACCCGCAGTGTAGGGAAGCGATGCACGTAAAATCTGTCGAGAGCTCAAACGTCCACCCGTGGTGTGGTGTGGTAGTTAGGAGAGGGGGTGCCAGCTCAGGTGTCGTCCGCGTCACTTGACGATGGTTCAAAATTACGTGAACCGTCCCCAAAAGGCCTCGTGTAGCTGAACAGTATGACGTTAATATTCACTCAATCTTCACAAATTCAGCACTTCCAATATTATTTTCCGAAATTACTTTGATTTCTGTTTCTTTCCTCTCCGCTTAGCCCGGCGTTGCACGGGCTTTTTACCGAGTGAATAACTTCACCCTCATGGAAATTTCGTGTTTCCCTCAGGCCGATAGTATCTGTGTGTGTGTGGGGGGGGGGTGAGTGCGTGCGGTGTGAGTGATTTCTTTAACAATGTCATAAAAACTCCCTTTTTCGAAATTTGTTCTTGCGTTGGTGTGGTGTGGTAATTATTAAAGATGGGTGAAAGCTCAGTGTCGTCCTCGTCACTTGAGCATGGTTGAAAATTTCAAGGTCTGTCACCAAAACCCTCGAATAGGCAAACAGTGCGAATTTAAAAATCACCCACTCACTTTCCAATTCTTTCGTTTTACCGAGTGAATAACTTCATCCCCATGGAAATTTCGAGTTTCCCTCAGGCCGATAGCACTTGTGTGTGTGCGCGCGATCTGAGTGATTTCTTTAACTATGTCATAAAAACTCCCTTTTTCGAAATTTGTTTTTGCGTTGGTGTGGTGTGGTGAA